>VDFB02172900.1:83984-104822 GCA_007258455.2 Sequoia sempervirens | reverse complement strand
TCTTAATGACAACTCTTAAGATGGAAATTACAAAAAATTCGCCAAAATCAGCCACATGATCCTAATGACAAGAAAGTTTTAAAGATATTTGTTGAGTCACACCCTAAATAGCAAGATTTGTTATGTGAATTATTTGTTGATAATTTTCTCTTGGAAGAATATACAGTTTTCTTTGTTAATTTCTTTGTGGGGGAAGTACAATTAAGATCATTTCTATCTACAATGAGAAATCAGCTTCACTGGAAAGATAGAGCAAGGGAATATGCACATGTAGAAAAGTCTGTGGGGTTGCAAATGAGATATCCTCATAGGAAGCCTTTCTTTTTCAAGGCACAATTTTTGGGAATTTAACTTAGAAAGGAGGAACAAGGCAAGTACAATAATAACCTCTGGTTGTGCTATGATCACTTCTAGGATCAAGGACCAAAATTTATAGGAAGAGCTTGGCATGCCTATGAGGAATGCTATTCCTCTCTCCCTATGTTTCTCAGGAAAGAGAGTTAATCTCACCCCTTAATATTAAATGGTCCTACAAAATCACAGTAGCTCTGGCCAAGATCCTTGAAGAACTAAAGGTTAATTGGATTGGTATGAGGTATATACCTCCCCTACTTCTCTTACCACCTCCTTCAGCATATACAAATACAAATCAGAGTGATGATAGCTTTGAAAGATGGGTACAAAGAATCAATTTTCATTAGGGATTCTTGAGGGAAGCAGAGGAACCAGATTCAGAGGAAAATGACTTCTATGATCTGAGTGCCAACTATGAGGAGATGAATAAGGGCAATGAAGGACAAGGGACACGCCATAAAGCAGGAGGACCTGCTCAAGCTTAGGAAGGGGAGGAAATGATGAGGTAAAAATAACCTCATCAATATAATGGATGCAATATTCAAACTCATACCTTTCAGCCCAATTTACCCTGCCAATTAATTACCTTTAGGATAAATAATTGCTCTCTTTTTATGAATAAGGATGCAAACTTTATTTCTTGAAATTAGTCAAAATAAGCTAATTTGTGACAATTTGATGGTTTAATTTTTGAACATTTCACAGGTCAACTTCCAACACCGATTACCATTCTAGTCAAAAGGGGAATTAACGTAGGTTTCAACACCATTGAAGACAAGTTAGTGGATGTTGGAATTTGAAGAGCATACGTTATGGGCCAAGTCTTCATAGTTTTTGTTATTTTTCAGTTTAAAACTTTATAGCTCATGTTGAACCTCTTTAATATTTTATGTCATGGGCTTTAAATTCCATTAGTTGTTGACAATCTATTGAAGACTTCATTAACTGGAAAGTAGGATTTTATTAACCACTTTCATATAAATATGCAACTACTTGAAAATGATGAATACAGAAGAATATCATTACGCTTCTAATATTTCTTTCTAAGTTAAACTACCATATGAATAAAAATGAGCTTTCTCAGCACTCTTTGAATTACTGAGCAATGTGAATGGAGTTCTTTAAATGAAGTATTTTGGAGATTGCCAATGAATGTGATCTATGATAGTTGTAGAAACACCCGTGAGCTAGCCACTTGAGGGTTATAAATAGATATATATGTATTTTACTTCTCATTCTATACTTTCTTTTAGTAGATGATAATTGAAATTGGAATTTATTTTCATGTGTGTGTCTTGCTATCAGTTTCAATCTTGCAGGTTGTAGCTTATAAGTTCGTAGTCTCTAAATTTAGTGCCTAAAGTTCTTGGGCACCTTCCTTTAGTTGTTTTAGGGTGTTAAATTGTTTTATGCTATTTGTTAAATTGTTATTTTTTGCATTAGAGAAATGTTTCCTAGTTTCTTTACAAGTTTTATTTCTTTAATAGTTTATACATTCTTTAGATTAATCATTTCCATGCTTTCTATCTTAGTGGTGATGCTTTTCAGACTCATAGTTTTCAGCTTCCTAGTTTAATTATTTCTAGCTTTCTAGACAGATGATTTCCCACTTTCTAAGTTTAGAGGCATTCTAGTTTAGAAGTTTTATTCAGTTGTTTGGTATTTAGGAAACCTAAGAGAGATAGTTGAGATGTCTTCTATTCCATATAAACTTTGGACACTACCCGGTTGATATGTTAATGTGTTTATCAACTAAAGTGTCAAGAACTAACAACAACCTATCAACATTCAAGCATTCAAGCATCTTGGAGTAACATATCTTCAAAATTCAACATCAAGGGTTTTGTGAATTTATGACATTGCATGTTATTTTTTCATCATTCTCTCTCTCTCCATTTTATTATCAAGGGTTTGATTACCAAACTAGGATTTGTAGAATTTGACCAAGGAAAACCCCTATACTCTAACCCTTAACCCTTTTTCCCTCTTTGCTTGTGTGCTTGCAAGTCCTATAGGTATTATTTTCAAAGAGAAAAGTGTCAAAAAGGTGTTGTAAATTCATCAAAGTCAACATAACCCTACTTGAACCTTGGAGAACACTTTCCCATCAGATTTCTAGATTAAGATCTGACAAGCTATCAAGCAGAAAAGTGAAAACCAAGGCCCATAGAATTGACCTTAGACTTTTTAGAAATATATAGGTGGAATGATTTGCTAGCTATGGTGAATGAGTCCCACTGCCAGACTAGAAAAAAATTTTCTGAAGTTTTTTGTTCCCAACATCTAGAAACCTGTTTCGACAGGTTTTACCAGAAACATGACTAATTCACCATCTATAGTGAATGAGTCCTAGTGGGATTCAACACTGATCTCTATAGCATTCTAGAACATCTCAACATGACCTTTTAGCCTCTAGGAGTACCTCATTTAGTCTCATTAAGTTCTATTATTTTTGTTCATGCTTTTAGTTCATTTTGCATATCACAACGTGTTTTCAAACACTTTGCATTTCTTAGTTTTGCATACAAAATTAATCTATTTTATCAATCCTTTGCATTTAAATCATCTCATCTAGGCATATTTCATCCATATTACATTAATTTTGAATGTTTACATTGCATTTTGGCCCATCTTTCTCCTTTTAGGTGAAAAACCCTAGAAGTGCTAGGAAGCTCTTTGGGTGCCAAAATATTTGTCTACATGAGTGTCAGGATAGATCTTCATAAGGTCTCATAAGTAAGGCTTAAATTTGAATTAAAGGGGCTAATTAACTTCAATTAACCATAATTTATTAAGAGGACCCTAAATAAGTGTGAAAGTGTGTTACAACACTTTACAACACCATAAATAGAGCACAAATTAAGTACATTTCATTTGAAAAAGGGGCCCAAGATCAATGTGAATGTTTTAAAAAACATTACAACATTAAAACTAGGAAAAATTAGGTTAATTCAATGACAATTATTCCCAAATCAAGTAAGGAAAAGGATACTTTTTCCATTACTACACAAGGCAAGGCTAAAAACATTGTTGATCTTGACCAACTAATCAATATCATCATAAACCTTAATTATTTTTCCTCTAGAATCAAGATCTTATTTTCATGCTCATCTTTGAGAGTGATGACATCCTTGGAAATAGTTTGGAGTATCCCCATAGTCTTCTTCTCTTGATTAGTATCCCCCTTCTAATAAGAGTTCATCTCATTTATGTTTTGCAAGGAAAAAATATTTGTGCTGAGTAGATTAAATTTCTTTGAAAAACCATTTAATTTTTTTAAAGTAATTAACAACACGATCATGAGCCAAGCCTAGGATATCTTGGATTTCCTCTCTATTGGAATTGAATATGATCAAATCTTCAAAATATTTAGGCACAAGATTTTCCTAATTATCAACTTGATCCTCCATGAGCTATTTAACTTTAATGGTTCTAGACTCCTTCCCCTACATATCCATTAGTTTAATGGGTTTGAACCATTCCTTTACAACATCAACCAAATGGTTTACACCATCTAACTTACCTTCACTATAATTCATCTTAGGAGTCTCCTTATTATTCTTAGAAGCTGAAAACTTATCCTTGCCACTAACTTTCATCAGGCTCTTTTTATTCATAGTAGATGAAGGAACTTCCTCACCGCCCTCACAAGCCTCTTTATCAAAAAACTCCACCTCCTCAAATCCATTGCCAGTCTCTTTCACAAGGCTCTTTCTTTTCCCAACAAAATTGGGTACCTCCAGGCTCTTTCTCTTCACTAAAAACATAGGAATATCCTCACCACCCTCATTAGCCTCTTTATCAAACAAATCCACCTCCGCACAACCCTTTCCACTCTCTTTCATAGAAATTTTCTCTTCCCATTAGACCTCAACACCTTCTCACCACCCTCACTGATTCCCTCAACTGAATTTCTCTTCTTATTAACATGAGGAGGAATAAACTCCTCAACATCATTTCTAATATGGGATAACCCCAATCAGGAAGGCTAGGGTTTTTTTTTTGGGACTTCCTAGCTTTATAAAGCTCCCTCAAGGTGTTCAAAAACACCTCCTTTAATGGCTAACCATTGTCTTCATCAGCCCACACAACTTCCTCAACATCCTTGCTAGTATCATAGCTAAACTCAATGACCTTGCCATGATTGGTCTTCGAGATCCTCCTAGGTTCAAAAACAATAGAAAAATACATTTGATGTTCCATGATTAACATTATTAATTCTTCATGAAGGATTAGAGATCTAGGGTTTTTTTTATGCTATTTTATACCATTCTCCATCAAAGCCAGTAAATAAAATGGGAAAGAGATTCTCTGATTCTTCCTAAAATGGTTAAGAAGCATAACGTGATACCAAAACATAGAGGTAAACTGTCCAACAAGGTTAAAATTCCCCATAATAGCTTTATCCATCTTAGCCCAGATGGCCTTAATATAATTTTTGGAATAACCACTACAAGAAATTCTTACAAAATCAACCCTCTCATTATCTTTAAAAAATACATTAAGAGAAGTATCTAAAGATTTTTCATCCCTATAAACTTCCTACCATTGGTGGATAGACTAGAAATCATACCTACAAATTCTTAAACTAAAATGTCAATCTGATGTAGGACCATCTAGTGGTGTAGGGGCAATCTCGCATCACCCAAAAAAAATATTTCCCTTATTTTCTTTAGTTTTTTTGAGTCCCATGATGGCACTTAGGGGGTGTAAGATAGCCAAGCATAAAAGATAGTGAAAAAAAGAACTTACTATTTTTAGTAAGTTGGCATAAATGGGCTTGTATGGACTAGAAAATTTACCCCAAGTAGCATAAATGAAAAATATTTCTAGCCACAAAAGAATCATCTCAATACCCTACATGGTTTGGGAGAAATTAAAGTTTCCATCACAAGAAATTTCTCCAATGCAACTTCAAATCCAGCTATGAAAACCTTAGAGGCCCTGAAATAGCTCAAAAAATTGATGATGTGACCTCTTGTGGCTTTGTGATTGTAGATATCTTCAAGAGCTTTCCAACAATATGTTATAATAGCTAATCAGAGACGCAGATCAAAATTTATGGCCCCACAAAGTTACCCCTCTAAAAAGTGAATTTCATTAAAATTTCTTCTTAGGCCAAAAATCAAATGACAAGACTTTTGACACCAAAACAAAAGGGAAAGCTGAACTTTCTAGAACATTCTAGGGTGGTTATTAGGTAAAATAAAAGATCTAAGTGGGGGTTGTAGAAGGTGGCTCTAATAGTGCAAATTGTGGCTTTGAATAATACATTTATTTTTTTAGAGTTGATTTTGGTGTAATGAATCAAGCCCATGAGGCTATAGAATGTAAGTTTTGAATCCATAATTTCATTTTCTAGAAAATAATTGAAATTGAGTTATTTTTCTGCCTCAAATATTTTGTGTTGGTATCTATTGTGGCGACTTCTTTGGGTTGCGGGAAGTGTGGCCCTCATCACAATCTCAACACCATTCATGGTTAGGACCCTTTTCTTCCAACGAACCATGAATGCATTGGAAATTTGAGGATCATACCAATGGAGACATTCAATGTAATGGGAGACAGTGCCTTGAGTAAGAGTTCTCCACACCCTTTCATTGGTTTTGGTGTCTTTGTAGGAAATAAGATTGACCTGAATCCTTTCACCCCACATATTCACCAAATAGAAAAGCTCTAAGGAATCCAAAATGAAACAACTCAGATGTCCAGAAAGAAAAAAGAGGGATAGCCACAATACACTATCAGAAATGAAGGGAAATGTTCGAAAAGACACCCATAATCCATGTAATCTACCACTTGACATGACAAGCAATAATCATAATATAGAATGACTGCATGAGCACAATCCTACCATAGTCCTTGGGAATCATGAAATTGGCATCAAGGTAGAGATGCCGACCACAAATCATAAATTTATCCATCATTAAAAGGATATTGAAATCATGGAAAATAACATTTGGAATGTCGAAGGGGAGAAAATCAAAAGACTAGGCCATTCACTAGGAAAATCCAATACCCCTAGGTTAGAGAAGTGATCGACAACCCTATTACTCTCATGGTAGATATGAGAAATAAAACAAGCATCAAAGGACTTAAGGATAGAAATTGAATCCCTTATAATTTTCTCAATAGAACAACTAGAAGGTTGCACTTCTTTGAGGCGGTTTATGATATTAAGAGAGTCTCTGCTTAGCCACACTCTTTTAAAACCTTTCAATTGAGCCAATTTGAGGCCATGGTAAGTTGTAGATTGTTATTAATTTTTTTTTTTTTCCAATTTTATGTCTCCATTTTTATGTGTGCAAACTTAAGGAGTGTACACGTATGATGCTATAATATTAAATTGTTCGCCATATTTTTTTTAAATGTAATAATTATTATAAGAATTTGATATAATTCTAAAGATATTACATGAGTTCTAATAGCTCTTTTGTATGGTTGCATATGATTTCAGATAGTTCAATAATGGATAATAAAGTAGATAAAACTATAAATGATATTAAATGATGCTTCAAGTAAGTAAATCATCTTCATTCTATAATTTCCCTATATTCATTCCTTGTTGCTAATTAGAACATTCTTTCCCTAGCATAGGCATCAGTCACATGTATGTATTCTAATCAACCACACATTAAAACAATACATTAAATTATTTATTTTTAGTTCCATTTTTTCAATCATTGATATCATTATTTGCAAGGTGTAAAAAAAACCATTTTTATCAATCATTGAATTCAAACAACTTGTGTTACTTCCTAAGGTGTTATTTCAACTATATAGGGGTTAAATGATAGCCAATTTGATTAGTTATATGAAAATTTTAGGGAATAAGTAAGAAATTTGGGTTTAGCTATAATTTAACTTTTTTTTTATCTTAAGTAATTTTAATGCTTGTTAAGGTATACTCCTAGGAATTCCCTCTCAAGTTTAATCTTATTTCAAAATGTATAAGAAAAAAACAACTTTTGTTGAGTTAGCTCAAAGTTTTCCATAGTTATGTTGATGAACTATTTTATCCACTATTAACATGTAACATGCTTAACTATTTTTTTTAATAAATTAAATATTGACATTATGAATAAAAAAATTATGACAAAGTTATTTCCACTTAGCAATTTTATGCCCATAAATAAACAAATAAATTTTTGAATATATATATTCATTTCCAAATGTCAATAGTCAATTTACAAGTTGAATTGACACTTAACACCACAAAATTCAATTCATCAATACATCAATTACATCCTATTACATCATTTTCTTCAACTACATCAATGATACAAATAGATAAATAGAATTCTGATATTATTCCTTTTTGGAAACTTGCCTCCATTGGTGGATGAGAACATGGTTGAGGTGATTTTCCACCCAACCATGAAGCAATGCTTCCTTGGAATTCTTTAGTCAGTCGAATAATACCTGACCTTGCATGAAACACTTAGCAAGAGATACAGTTTGCAAGGTGGAATATGTGTGTGCCTAACTACAAGGATTTCTATCTACCGTTATAATATGCTAGTTCCACGTTAGGTAAATAAAATAAATACAATAAAGAGAGAATAAATATTAACATTCAATACCCTAATAAAACTGATAGAAAAGCTTGGCCAATTTCATGCTACATAAAATGCAACTATGGTTAGATTTGGAAAAGCAAGTCTACAGTCTTTGGTACCCATTCTCGGAAGAAAAGCTCATAATATCAAAGGGGTATCCCTCCCTTTTAGACCATCTATTAGCATCAATTCTAGTGTGTTACATTCAAATTATTGTATCATTCCATTTCAACATCATCAATAATTATTCCATCTAAATCTGGTATAACCATACATCTATTCATCGTACATCTATCTTTCTATTAAGACACTTAAACTGCAAATCAACACTATTCCATTTCAATAGTTCTTTCCTTTTCAAACAAAGTTTAACAATCTTAATCAATGAATAAATCAAGATGAATTAGAACATATACTACATGTATATGCACATGCATAAATGAAACATTTATGCATGTACACATATATTCTTGAAAATGAGCATAGTTAGATTCCAAATAGCAGAGATCCCTTGCACGTACCTAGGCATACCTTTCTTCATGGGTGCAAATAAGGTTTCATGTTGGGGGAAAGTTCTATTGAAAGAATCAAAGCTAGAATTTTATCATACAAAGTTAGAGGGCTCTCTCTATTAAGCAAAATCTTGATGACTAAATCTATTCTAGTTGCAATTCCAAATTATTATCTTTTTTTTTCTAAAAGAACCTAAAATAATCATTTCAAAAATTGAGAAGCTAATAAGGAATTTTCGTGGATAGATAACATAGATTATCAAAGGAAGTCGCCTTTAATCTCCTTAGATAAAATGTGTTCAGACAAAATTAAAGGGTGAGTTTGTCTTCATAATTTGTTAGCAAGGAATATGAATTTTGGTGCAAAGTTGGTTTTGAAAATGTACTCAAAGCCAAGTTTGAAGAGGTGTAAAATAATACAAGAAAAATACCTTAATGAAAATCCAACAAGAATCCTAACAATATCAAACCCCCCCACAAGTTCAACAATGTGGAATTTTATGGCAATATACAAAGATGCCATTGTCACATATATATCTTGGGAAGTAAACAATGGGTAAGAAATTCCTTTTTTGAGGAACTTTTGGAACAACCAACCTACTTTAGACACCTTTCAAGAGCTGCAAATAGCAGAGGGTGTTTTTTCAGCAAGCTGGGGTACTAAGTTGAATGATTATTCTCAATTTGTTGATGAAATTATATTTAATGCAATATGGAAAGATGTTTTAGCTATGCCTATCCCTACCAATGAAAATGAATTTTTAAAAATAATTTTGAAAGGAAGAGTAGTGATTATATCAAATACTACTGGGATAAATTCATTTTTGCACCATTAAAGAATGGGAACTACATAGTCAAACATGATTATAAATAAATAATCAACATTAGTATGCAAACTCAAAATTAGTAGGCATACTAATTTTTTCGAACTTGATGTTGCTTCCAAATGCAGGTAGCTTTTCTTTGCTAGCCTTAAGAAACAAGATCTTAACAAGCAATAGATTGACCAAGCTAGGAATTCTTAAGCCTTTCAAATGTACCTTATGCGAAGAGGTCTTTGAAAATTTAGATCGCTTGTTTATTCAATGTTCTTATTCACAAGATTGTAGGCCTTTCATTAAATAGAAACTAAACTATTTTTTCACAGTTCCCAAAAACATTTGGAATTTTTTCAGCAGCTGGCCAGTTCTTTTTAAGTCAACACTTTTTGCATGTATTTGGTAGATAGTGCTAGCAATTATGATTTGGAATATATGGAAAATAAATGTTGAATGTTACACTTTTTTAGTTATAAATGCATGTAAAGAGAATCAAATTTATAAAATTGGTAGCTCAATTACATCCTACAAAAAAATTGGATATTGCTTGGAAATTTCTAATCAGTATTTTTATCCCATACTTACTATGAGAGTAATCAATTGGCAGAAAACTTGGAAAATATAGGTTCTCAGCATCGAGAGTTTGAATTAACAAAAGGAAGAAATATCATCTCTTCATATCCAAAATTGGTAGATATTATAACAATGGAAAGTATGAATCTATGAGCAAGCAAGGTTGAATAGGATGTAAAATTTCAAGAATGGAAGCTAATTTTATGATTTACATAAGCCTAGAAGGGTAGCACCTAGCATGGATTATATTTCAATTGGAAAATAAAAATTTATAAGTTGATTTGTGCATCCTTACCACTTTTAGTGATAGACAAGGTTTAATTTATTTTTTCATCAACCTAGGCAAGATATACATGTCACCTTATTTGCAAGCATGAAGTATTGAGTAGTGATGTAGCTAAATATTTCACACATGACAAGAAATTATTCATACAAAGCCCAACCTAGCAATGTAATCATGACCCAATATGATACATTTTATGAAAATATAATATTTTTGTTTAAAGTTGATGCAGGTATTTATGGCCTTGTACTCAACACAAATTATCATCATTCGGATATTAATTTAAGGACTTAAGGGGTGTGATGGCTCATGAGAAAAGGCTATGATGGATCATGAGAAAATGCAAAAATTTAACGCTGAAATGAAAACAGTCACTCATAGTTGTATTATTTGTTCATTCATCTCACTCTAACTCCGCCTTCTTGTATTTTCTCTATTTTAAATGAGTGTTGATGGAATTATGTGTGATCTTCTTAAGGATTCCTTTTAAGGTGGTAGTTCACCATATTCTAGGTAGAATTTGTAGTTTTTTTGCATACAGTAGGGTTTCTTTATGTTTGTGGGAGGGGCTCTTCAAGCCATAGGTGTTGGTTGTTATTTATAGCCTTGTCTCATTTTGGTAGTGGGTTTTCTTTGTGTCTTTGGGTTATTTTCTTGGAGCTATATGTGTTGGGTGGTATTCGCAAGGGATTTTTTCTTTGGAATCCTTTCTTTTGGTCATAATTTGGTTTTCATTGTGTGTTGTTGGTGGTGGCTTAGAAAAGTTTAGAGGCCTTATTTTCATAGGTGGATTCCCATAATTACTACAATGTAGAAAAATGCCATCCTTTAAACTTTTACACTTGATTTGGGAATTATTAACTTTAAAATGGAAATAATGTTTCCCTGATCTAGTGTTGTAATGTGTTTTAAGCATTCACATTAGATTTAGGGTCCTTTTAAGCTAAATAAACCTAATTTTCCAACTCCCAGACATTTCCTACACCTAAAAAGACCTTGTGGGACCCATACACCACCTTGGGTGTTTGAGTCCCACTCATATTAGACCTATATGCCACATGTAGTGTATGATTCCCATTTGGCCCCTTTTTAGGGTTTTGAGTAGGAAATCAAGGTTTTGAATTTAAATTTCATGAATGTCAGTATTTGAGATCTAATAAATGGTAAGTTAGATGGAATGCCTATATAAACAGGGTTTCAAATCATTATTTCACCTAATAATTCATGATATCAACCTAATAAATCAATAATCAAGGATCCTAAGACTTCACAAGATCATTATTGAGTATTCAATAGAATTTCTAACTTATTCAAGGGCAATTTTCTTCATCATTTGTTGTAGAAATCCAAGATCCATCATCATGTAAAATAAATTATGCATAAAACATGTTGAGCTATTTTTATGATGTATCATCCTAGATCCATTTACAAGCATTGTTTCATATCCAATTCAAGATCAAGATCTACATTCTTCATGGCCACTTCAAGTTAGGTTAAAGATCTACATTTCAAGACATCATCCAAGGTATCATTGTCCATCTTTCATATTTCATGTTTCATTGTTTGATCATAAGATTTAATTACCTAAATGAGGTTTAACCAAGGTAAACCCCTATTTCCTAACAATCAAAAAAAAATTCTCTCTATACATCTTATTGTAGATCTAGGTGTCTTGAAGCTTAAAGGATCTTTGAAGACTAAGTTGCAAGATTGAAGAAGGTTGCATATTAGGGTTACTGACTCAGATATTTGATAGGGAGGAAGCTATAGGAAATCATTAGGGAATACCATATTTTCATCCAAACCCTAATACTAGGACTAAATCGGCACTTCTAGCGTATGAGTCCCAATACTTCCTTTTTCTATATTTTAGGAGATGAAGACCAATCATTGGGAGATTCCATTTTTGGCACAAAAAACCATAGTCTGGGACCAAATCACACACACTGGTGTATGATTCCCAATGAGCATCAAACAAAAAATTTCAAGGTTTTCACTAATACATTTGACTGCAAAATACGATGAAACTGTCTGACGAAATATGTAAAATTTGATGTTCATCGGGTGCTTCTAAAATTTGATGTGTAATTTCCAATTTTTTGAAAGTTTATCCCCGACATTCATTGAAATGTCGGCTATTATTTTTGTCGAATTTTTGAAAAACATGAAAAATTTTAAAAAAATCAAATTGTGGCCGACATAAAGAAAAGTGAGTTTGCACCTGATTTATTGCGACAGTGTTTTGCTCTACTTGAGACAGTTTGTGGAGAACGAAGGATGATTTTCTTGGGAAAAATTAGAAAAAATTCAAGAAGATATCACCAAAGTTGAGGGTAGTCATTGTCTTTTGCATTCTAGTTGTGAAGTCAGATTTTGTAGTTCCAGGTTTGAAAATCATATTTTAAAGCAACATCTCGTCAGATTTCATTTTTAGAGGTTTAGGGTTTTGAGAATTTCATGTCCAGATTTTGTTGTGTGGAATCACGATAAGATCACAACCAAGGAACAAATTCTTGTGACTATAATTATGTGATCCATAACTCTATTGGTCATGTGGCACACTTGTGCTATAACAAATACAGGATGCATTCATGTGTGACCCAAGTTTAATGTGGCTATGTTGTGATAGAAATGGAGGCACTCATATAATGTAGTTAATTCAGTTGTATCATGTAGTGTCAATCATCATTGGGTGCATTCCAAAGTTGCCTCTAAGTTTAATTAAAAGATAGGATGTAATTATAGCATTGACTAAGAGTGATTTCACCTTGCTGCAATAAAGAGCCTATAACTCTGGTTGATATGCAGAGTGGTTGTGTTATATCAATTATGTAGTGCATTCAAGCACAACCCATGTTTAATGGGCTATTCTAGAGAGTGATCAAGGTTTTCTAAACCTTATGAATGTTACTTGACATATATTTGCATAATCTCAAATTCCTTCAGAGGCTTTTGAAGTATCAATGTATCCTATATAGGGTTTAGAATGATTTCTTTTAATTAAAAAAATAAATAAATGATGTATTTCCTATAATTAGATAATGTGGAGATCTCCTAAATCTGCCCCTGCACACTATCCTCTTTGGCACTGTATTCATTACTCCAGCTACTAGGTTTTTGCATGTGACATCTTTAATATCTTCATGACCGTGGCTTTTAAATAGATCTCAGTCTTTGCTTTAATCCTTTTCATGGTAACCCTTGAGTTCCATAATCCACCTTCAATCTCTTCTAAGAACGCTATCTTAAGCTAGATCAAGATAGTATGCATATAAAGCAAGTCCTTCTCATACTGCCATTGTTCCAAACTTTCACCACTCATCGCTTTGCTTAAAATGTTGCCTCCATACATTAGCATTGCCTTTAAAAATCATGGCTGCTTGATTGACCATTATTAAGCTCTCACTCACTTTCATCATGAAGATACAATGAGATTTTGTCTTCAAACTCAAGGCATTATGGAAGATAACATTGTGAATTGTTTGTTGTGTACGACGGATTTTCCTTTTCGCATTTCATCGCTTTGCTAACTTCCTTTAAGATCGGGTATTGCACCTCACCAATCTCAAAATGTACTCACTCATCATCACTTGAAAATTCTTTTTCCATGAGCATCCTTCTATAAAATCAAAAATATGCCCTATAGACTACCTAATTTACTATAGGGGACTCATTGTTTCATGGTATTGTAGTTCTTAAGATCCTTCAACCTTATTGACACTACTTCACAGTCCACAAGGTATTATTCACTATTTTCCCATCTTTGGGGAGTCTCAAAACACTGCTCAAACATGCAATCCACTACCTCCATTATACAATATTAATGACTAAGAAGAAACAAAGAACCTATGGTTACCACTGTTACTTCATTTGGACAGTCATTCCCTGATTGCATTTGCCTTGTCTAACACTACCAAAAGCATTTGAAAAACCCTTAAGGTCAGCAAAGGGGTAAGGAAGCTCACTGTTAAAATCTCCACTTTACTATGCAAGGTTTGAACTTTATTATCTTGTCACTACTTAGCCTATTTTTGACTATCACATCTCAAGTGACTGTCATTCTTCTTACCATAGATTGCATTTACAAATGTCAGTAGGCTACATAGTGTGCTTGTTATTGGCTACAATCTTTAGATTGCAAGATTTTGTTATTACCTACAATGTCTCAATCTTTCTGGTATTGCAACCTCACTAATCCACTATAGTTATTGTTTATGTTTCTACTTCGAGGCTCTTAGGGTCAGTACCCTAACTTCATGCTCTTACCAATGCTTCGTTGTTTTTTATTAGGGCTCTCTCTAATGTTGAGGGCCCTATAGGATAAGATCGGCCATAAGAAGTAACATATCGTGATCTTTAACTAAAAGGATAAATCCGTATTGACATTAGCAATGATGATTCTGACTTGTTGCTCCTTAGGAATGGGTCACTTGCTCTTACTAGCTCGCTACCTCCATTGTTGTAGGAATTTTGTGATCAAGTTCAATATTATGATTTTAGGAGTCTTAACGATTGGAAATCATAGTAAAATCAGAATTTAATAAGTTTTGGAAGTAGCATTGTAAAGTGTCTTTTGGGGTCATTAACTTCAGACTATCTTCTCTTTTGTAGGGGTGGTTGCATGCCAAATTTTTTTGGTGTAAAATATCAGAATTATTAGACTATGTTACCTATCTATGAATAAAAATTACTGGAGTGTGAGTTTGATATTTTTTGAAGATCTAAATAGTCAATCTTGGCAAAGAAAAATCATGTTAGATAATATTAGTCTAGAAAAAAATGAAGAGACACTTGATAGATTGTGGGCTAGATTGAAAAGAAAGGGTGATGGGAAATGTTATTGTCCTTGCAATAATTGCAAAGGCTTAAAGACGAGATGACCTCTAATCACAACAGCTGAGAAATATTGTAGGCAGCATGGTCATGTTGAAGGGGGGCATGATTATTGTACATTGGTAAGTTGTTCATTATATGTGTTTATATTGATTGAATTTGTAAATGTTTAAATTGTTTTAACATTATATATATATATATATATAATCAGTTGATCATGATCATGGTTTTTTTTTTCTATCATTATTATAAAGGTGGGGTACCCTAGGGTAGATGATATGGATTACAGCCCGAAGAATGTGGTTTTGCAAGTGGATGAACATGGAGCTGTGAATATCAAAGATTAAGTTAATGATCCTATGGAAGAAGATGATGGTATGAATAAATTGATCCATGCCACATTTAGTGGCAGAGCTGATCATGATGATCAAGATGACTTTGATGATGTTCATGATTTACCTGTACTTGACAAGGCATACGAGCCCCTTTATGAAGGCTCTGAAACAACTCTGCTCTCTAATGTATTGTTGTTGTTGAACTTTAACGTTATGAATGTTTTATCAAACATAGCAATCTCATGGATGTTAAGGTATGTCATAAATTTCATCTTTTTCATCTATTTTAATTATCGTTAGTTCATCACTAGTAAATAAAGGATGAAATATGTATCATTAATATTCTTTATATGAACAAATTATTTTTTGTTGTAGATTAATTGGTGAATTTTTGTTACCACCATCAAATATTTTACCTCGCTCATACAGAGATTTATGTGTCATTATGAAAGATATCAGAATGGAGTATCAAGCAATAGATGCATGTCCCAATGATCATATTATATATCATAAACAACGGGAATTTGCAACAGAATGCCTGGAATGTCATATCAATAGATATCGAACAGATCAAGTAACGAAAAAGGTGCCTCGCAAGGTTCTTCATTATATTCCCATTATTCCACGTATGAAATGATTATTTAGGTGTGAAAGCTTAGTACAATTGATGGATTACCATGCATGGAATAGAAGTGGAGATGACATTCTTTGAATGCCTACAGATGGTTCTAGATTTAGGGACATGGAGGAAAAATGGCCACACTTTAAAGAAGAACCTCATAATCTCAGGCTTTCATTGGGAGCAGACGGTGTCAATCCATTTGGAGAGCTAAGATCTATTTACTCAGTGTGGCCTATTTTTGTTATCAACAATAACATTTCTCCATGGATGTCAATAAAGAGGGAGCACATAATGTTGTCAATGATTGTTCCAGGTATTTGTTTACATCAATTTTCTTTAATGTAGTAGCATCTCATTTATCTTCATTTGTTTACAATGACTTATATTTCTATTCAATAGTCAAGTGTACATTAATTTATATATATTGCAGTAAATGGTTATAATAATTATGTAATGTTTATGTTCATTCAACTAGGTAAGTACCAAGTGAAAGATATGGAATGTATATATCGATCCTCTTATCAACGAGTTACTAAAGTTATGGAATGGAATCACTATGTATGACATCTCAAGACCAATAGGACAAAGACAATTTCAATTCCATGCAATGCTTGTATGGACAATTCATGATGCCCCAGGGCTAACACATTTTGTGGTATGTTATAATGTTCGACTACACTTTAACAATATTTAATTTGATGAAGTAGATATCATGAATGTTTTTAAAATAATCTATTCATTATATATAATTATAAAAATTGACATATTTAATCTAATTATATATCATCTTGCAGGTCTTCAAACAAAGGGAAAATTTGCATGTCCAATTTGTGGTCCAAAGATGAAATCTCGTCATTCAACAAGTTTAGGAAAGCATGTGTTTGATGAGTATAGGCATTTCCTCCATAGAAATCATAAGTATCGAACTACTGAAAAACATTTTTCAACAGAAAGAGGAGACTACATCAAAACCATAAGAATGTCACCTCACCTATGGAAGTTGGAATATAATAGAATTAATCGTCAAGGTTATACATCAATAAAATTGTTTATCTATCATATATGATATGTTTTGAATTTATATTTTCTATATTGTGTTGTGTTTACTCATGTTGTAATTGACAAATTACTGTCATTGTTAATTTGTTTAACTTATATGCTTCATGGTCATCAAGGCATTAATGGTCACTTCACGTGGATCAAAAAGTTATCCTAAACAATTTAGTAGGTTGCCCTACTATGAGCAGCGCCATAAATTGTGTACTGTTAAATACAATGCATATCGAAAGAATATAATAGAAACATTATGGAAAATGTTAGATGGAAGGCATGACAAAGAAAAAATTGTAAAAATTTGTAGTGACATTCAGGAAGCCAATCATGCAATGAAAAATGTCATTGAATTGAATAGTGATGGAGACCAAATTAATATAAGTGTCCTTCCTTGGTTATTAACAGAGCAGCAAAGCAATGCTATAAAAGAAGTCATACGAAAAATTTGATTTCCCGCAGGATTTGTTGCAAACATAAACAATATAATAACAAAGAAAGGTGAATTTGGGTTAGGGATGAAAACGCATGATTGGCATACCTTCATTAAGGTAATTATTCTAAGATATTATATACACTTGTATAATGCATGTACTTTTCAGCGTATTGTGTTTACTACTTTTGGAAAAATAATGAAAAGATCATTTTATAATTGTTGCAGTACGTTCTACCTCTATATCTCCTAGACAACTTTGACAACAATGTGAAGCAAGTTATATATGATCTGGAAAATACATGAGCTAAGTAGCGAGATTTTTTCAATTCACTGTATACATCTTATAATTGACATTTGTTTTACTTGTTCTGTAATATATTGTATATTTTTGTTAAATATCGTTAATATATTTGCACCTTGAATCACTTGTAGATGGCTATCATCTAAAGAAATCCATAAAGAAGATATAAATTATTGGAAGAGAAAAATTCTTTGTCTAATGTGTGAAATGCAAAAGTGTCTACCTTCAACATTTTTCAATGCACAAGAACACTACCTACATACCAAGTCGAGGGAGATTGAATCTGTGTCCGCACTCTATACACACAAGGTCAATGTGGATGGTTGAGAGGCACTTGTAAATTTTGAAGGTTTTGCTAGGACAAAGAGCGATTCTCGAGGGTTCTATGGTGGAGGGATATATGGTATACTAGACCATGGTGCATATCTTCGCGGAATATCTTCCTAAGTTTGGCAAGAAAGATCTATTATTTAGATCACATTTGGGATCCCAACTTCATTAGCAAATTCAAAGGGGAGTACCTGATGGGGAAAGGTAGATTGAGGAAAGTGAGAGGTAATTATAAGATGGTCATGGAGATTAGTTGGAATACATTTTACATATGGTTTTATGTATATTGTACTTATTTAATTTTAATCAATATACATCAATTATAACAAATTAAGGTCGTGGTAATCGTGGCATTTAACTAATCATACATCAGGAATTTCCAATTTATTTTGGTACATTTGGTTGAGAGTGGATGCACTACATTTGTATGTCATGAACAATCTTGATTGGATGATGGTATGGATTGAACGATGTCAACAATCTGGTCGCACATTAACATGGGAAGGTGTGGCTTCATTGGTGAAAGAAGCTCATCGTAATGGAGAATCCAATGTTACACAAAGGGAAATTGATTTAGCATATGGTTTAAGAGATAAACAGTAATGAGCAAATATATTAATCACCCATATTATTTAATTATTTTCAAGTATATTGATGTATATATATCTTGAGATTGTTTTCTTTGCATACATTCGGCCAAGAATAAATATTTTTATCAACTGACAATATTGCAATAATTTTTACATGTTTGACATATTGCAGGTGAAATACCACAAGGCTATGTGGTGCAATGGTTGTAAATTTTGAATCAAAATGTTGGATGACATGAAGAAAACTTGTGGTTTTGGTATAACTGTAGTCTTTCAGGTGACTAATGTTTCATCTAGAAGCGACATATATCTAGAAGTCTCAAAAAATCGATACTATGGGATTTTGGATGATATACTTGAGTGTGACATTAAGTACTTTAGATTAATTTTGTTCGTCATCCTATGGTATAGGCTACGATTGAAAAAAAATGATCCTAAGAGAACTGTTATTGAACATAATAATGGATTTACCATGGCTAATACAAGGTTGATTGAGCAAGCTGGAAGTGAGCCCTATGTTCTTCCAAACTAATATGAGTAGGTATTTTACTTAGAGGTTCCAGGTAAGCCGGGTTGGTCATTTGTTGTTAGACATGATCCAAGAGGAAGGCCGGTAAAGTATAATGCGGTAGAAGAAGAAGATACTGACGAACTAGAAGATGATGCACATGATGATCAGGATCAATAGTTAGTTGATGATGTCCCTAACGAAGATGTCAAAGAGGAGGAACTAGATGAGGATGATGTAGGAGTTAATGTTCATGAAGATGACATCTGTGTGGATGATGACATTATCGAAATTGATATTGATGATGATGATGATGATATGACCAATCCTTACAATGTCAAATCTGGATCGGATGATACAGACAAAGAGTTGGATGAAGAAGAAGATCAATGACAATGAAATGTATAAGTTACTTCATTATATTATCTATTTGATATTAATTTCTTGATAGAATTATATTTGACTTATGTGGTTACATAATTAATTTATGATGTTTTTAATTTTTTTTCCATTACATGATTAATTTAAGGATGTACTTTTTAATGTTTGAAAGGTCAAAAAATTAAAACATTTTAATAGTGATGTTAACAACCTTGAAATTAGTGTGTTTTATGTTTCATGTGATCATAAAAGATTAAAAAGTTAGTTGTAGAGGTGGTTGTTTAGTGGTTGACGGTATGTTGTCTTTTACAATGTAAACTGTGTTTGTCTTCTAATATACCTATGGAATTGCCAATCTAACTGCTGCAGCTCAAGGACTGACTAACTAATTCCAGGACTTTAAAAGCCTTGTACACTTCGGGCTCTACAAGACCCGGGAGGGTGATCCCTTAACGTGTTTACAACCTCTGCACCATTATTATAAACAACATTAACAATAGCAGATGATCTCACTTAATAGCTCAACACGATAAGATAATATCAACTAGAATTGGTTGTTCATAGACAATATCAACTATCTGGAGTGTGAGATAACTAAACACAATCCATTGTATAAGATAGCCAATGATTTGCAATTTGTAGCAAGCTCTAGGCAAAGACAAGCAAATAGTGAGCTACACGAATAATTACAACTTAGATCAGTGCCATATATCCATTGCAGGAGTCAAATTCATAACCATCTAGAGGTTTATAATAGATTTAATACATCACATATAAGATCCTTGACAATATTGCATTACAATTTCATCAGAGTGCATTCTAACCCAGGACTACTTATCAAATCCTTATACAACACATATCCGCCTATAATCCCGTTCAAGCATTTTGATTAATTCCTTGAATTAAAGCTAAAATAGAATCATACACACCACAATAGTGAGATGGATAGAACAACCCTTAGATATTTCATTCAAAGTTCAGATATGCATGCACAATGGAGAGACATGAGTTCAAATTTTTATTTCAACTCAAATGCTAGTATTCTTATACAACATTAAATCTCTATGAACTCAAAACCTAAATTGCATTTCTCTAAAACCATCGGACTTTACAATTCACTCTGTAACTTCACCTAGACTTGACAAAAGTTATCTAACTTGCTAACCTGTAATTCTGGTCTTGAAATCCTTCTTATAGACAATGAAGGAGCAAACAAGCATGGGAAAAAAAGTACACCTATCACCAGTCAATTGGAGCACCTAGTGATATTCCAAAATTTGTTACAACAACCACCACCTTGAAAAATATTCTTGTTCAAAAATCATTACAAAAGCACTCATCCTGGAGCATATT
>VDFB02172900.1:0-83884 GCA_007258455.2 Sequoia sempervirens | reverse complement strand
TCTCTTCTGGTATGGAGTGAATTCCATCAATGGATCATACGTTGGATCCATTTCATGCACAATATCTAGTAGCTTACTATAAGCTATCCACTTTTCCTTGTTCAATTCCTATCTATTTAAATCAAATTTATTCCTGAACAGGTCCTCAAGGAAATTGAACTCATGTGCAAATTTGTCACCTTTTATTCTTTGTCTAAAAAGAGAAAAAAACCCTTCAGGATCATGTTGTCGCCTTGGACCAAATCTCAAATGGTAATCAACAAAGAATTTGTCAAAATGTTTCCAGCCTCCCTTTGAAAATGTAAAGTCAAACACTACTGTATAATCAGGGAATAATGTTCCCTTCCCCTTTCCAATTAGGTTATCTTCATGAATACACCCCATCTGCCACATAACTTTTGAAAACCCTAGTCTTGGTGGCACATTGTATGGTAGTATGTGAGGGGTTCCTTGAAATCCATATATTCTCAGGAAAGTGTTGACTCGTTATGGGATAATGTCACCCCAGTTATGTAAAACCCTCAATTCTGGTTTCCTCTCCTTTAGCCTAAGGAAAACATGCAGTTCCTAAGGGATCCTAGGTACATTTACCATCAATCTAGCCTTTAATCTTGCATCAAAACAATTATCAAATTGCACATAACTGGTGCTTTGCTTATTATAGGACAAATTTGCAGCCCATATCTATACTGGCCATCTTTCTCCATTAACTAATTGTCTTAAGTTCATATTCTCAGCAAAGAAATCAACATTCCTAAACAAGAACATATGCATCAAAGTGGAATACCAAAAGAATTGAGTGCCAGTATCACCATTCTGCAGCTTCGACAGTCCTTCATGTATCCTCTCCACCAAAAAAGAAGCGAAGTCATATGTTACGGAGAAGTTAGGGTGTTGTATTTGCACCCCCATGAACATGTATGCAATCGACATTACTACACCAGGGCTGAAACCCAAAATCTGACATAGTGAATAGAAAGTAGATAGGAAAGGCTTTCCAAAATAATTCAATCTAAAGGGTTCCTGGTCACTAGGGCTAATGTGAAATTGTGAACTCCCTGCCTTAACTAGATGAGGTGGAAGCAGCCTAACCCTAAAAAGATATTTCAATTTTGTATACTCCTCCTTCATTTCTTCAAGATTAATAGGAACCAAGTCATCACTTGGCTCACTCAAATCAAAAGTCTGTTAGATAACATCTCTGTTAATTTCCAATAGAACCCCTCCATCATTATCTCTGATTACTTGTGTGATAGGGTCATATTTTTTTTTCATTGCTCTAAGTAAGTCCACATCAGGGAACACATTTGAAACAATCGACTTTCCTATGTCATACCTCCATCCATTTGAAAAAGGATGAGCCAAATTCCTCTGTCCATACCATAATCTGAACATTTCTAAGCCTGTGAGTGGAACCCTAGCATTAGCAATGTTGGAATTATTACACACCAACCCCTCCCCTAGAATTTTCCCTCGCATCAACACCAAACCTTTCCTTCTATCATTTGTTGATAATGGAAATTGATCTAAGAAATCATCGTACAAGTTTTTTTTTAAATACTCAATGTGGCTAGAGTGTTGCTTGGTTGGCACCATTTTAGACAACTAGGGCCTCACTACAATGTTCCACTTGAAGTGGCTATGACTAAGCAGAGATAGGAAATTACAAAGTAAAAATACCACAATTTCTCATAATTTATGATTAAACAATAGCCCTAACAAAAGATTTTAATGAACTTAGTGAAAAGCATAGCAGACCCCCCCTTTCCCAAATTTAGGTGCAGAATGACTGGGAAATAGAGAAAATTAACTCACGAATTTTTTTGCACAAACTCCAATTTCTAGTAGTAGCTGCTCGCAATTTCACCTTTGGCTCTGAAATTGTTTTCACGAAATACTTGGATGCTTTGTGATACAAATGAGATGAGTAAATTGATTTTATGTCAATCAAATTCCACCAGTGGATGTCTCATCCACCATTAAAGCTCACTCGCAGGCCGCACGAATGACTCCAATCATAATTTTATACATATTTAAATTTGAGTTGTTGATCATTTAGTTTGATCAAATCATCAATGGCCATCTTCAAAGCAGGCTGACATAATCGCCAACATGGCAATAAAGGGTCCCACTATGTCATACACCACGAAGGAATGCCACGTGGCGGTTGCTCACGATATCACAATCCTTTGATTTATCATCGTGGGATGGCAGGCATCGTCGATCTTTTTACCATAAAGCTTACTCCTTCAAAAATGGTCGTTGTCCTTTCCTTTAACTATCGAGTAGCTTTTCCCTTAAAATTATAACATCTGTATTGAAATAAAACTCGTGCATCTTACAAGTGCATTAGTAATCTACCCCGTAATACATTTAAAACTGGTGAATGCTTTCTTCACTCCTTAGGCTTCATTGGATGAGACACGTGGCAGGCACCCGTGACATCGCGATCCCAAAATTCCTAATCGCGGGATGGCAGACACCATCAATCTTGAAGAGATAGCTCATAAATGGTCACGCAGATTTCATCCTTTATGAAGGGCACGTGGCACCCGCCCATGATATCGTGATCCCTTTAATCGCTGATCATAGGATAGTGGGTATCGTTGATCTCGTTCCTTTAACACAGTCTCCATCCATGTCATTAACCTTCAAGCATCTTTTCTAGGGAGATTATAACATATCCATGGATTTAGAACATGTGCATCTCAAGAACACTTTAGTAATCCGCCCCTTAAAACATTTAAAGTTGGCTAGTGTTTTCTTTACTCTTTAGGCTTCATCAGATGAGACACGTGGCACCCGCCCATGATTTCACAATCAACCCAAGCACCATCGTGGGATGGTAGGGAATGGCTTAGATCAAATGGTAGTTGGTCAGCGATAGCTCAAATTTGATCCCCCAGATAGGACACGTGGCGCCCACTCGTGATTTTATGATCCTTGAATTCTCGATCATGGGATGGCGCACACCATTGATATCTGTAGGAAATAGATCAACGCCAGCACTAAATCAACCCTTGAGCTCCCCTAGATAGGACACATGGTGCCCACCCGTGATTTCGTGATCCTTGAATTCCCGATCATGGGATGGCGGGCACCATTCATATCTGTAGGAAATAGATCAATGGCAGCACTAAATCAACCCTTGAGCTCCCCTGGATAGGACACATGGCACCCACCCATGATTTCACGATCCTTGAATTCCTGATCACGGGATGGCAGGCACCATTGATATTTGTAAGAAATAAATCAACGGCAGCACTAAATCAACCCTTGCAAAATAAAACATTCATTAAAAGAAGTAGGCATTACTAGGCAGATGACAAATAAAACAAGAGCTGCAGGGCAGCGAAGTTCCTACCAAAAATTTATTAAATAGTCATGTTTTAAGAAGTTAGAAATGAAATTATTGATGAGGTGGGACTCTTGTGTAAGAAGAACAAATGATTAAGTTAATGATTGTATTTTTTGTTATAACTTTAGTTTTAATATATTAAATTATATTTTAGATGGTATATATGTTACATATATATTATATATATATTATAATATTATAATGATGTTAAAATTATATATTAGATATTATATATGTTACATATGTAGTATATAGTGTATATATTATAATATGTTGTTAAATTAATAATATAATATATTAAAAATATATTATTTATTTGGATTTGTTATTAGATTATTTTATATATTTGAATTTAATAGAATGGAAAATATAAAAATAGACAAGCTAAGTTAAATGATTTATATTAGTAACATAGGAGACAAAAATTAAGAGAAAATATGTTATTCAAAATTATAAAAAATAAAACAATATGCTACTTATAACACTATTTTTTTCATGAAGTTACTATTTAAATTTCAAATTAAAACATAAATATTAAAATATATAACATAAATTTTAATTTATTTTAAAATATAAAAAATTGAATTAAAATGTGGTAATTTATTTTTTAGAGTTTAGACTTAGATTTCTTTTTTCCCTATTTTTATTATTTTGATTAATCAAAAAGGTAAGTATTAAAGATTGAATAAATTAAAAATCATAATAAAAGATTGATTCAAGAAGAAAATTATTAAAATTAAAATTATAACAATTTTTGTTGTGGTTTGTATTTTTCTTCTATGCTTTGTTTGTGCTAGGTTGTTGCCCATCTGTCTTTCACTCTCTTTGTTTATGCTTGTGTTTCTCCTTTTATTTTTTTAGTTGTTTTGTGGGTTGAAGTGTCTATACTTTTTCTAAA
Source organism: Sequoia sempervirens (assembly GCA_007258455.2). Classification (NCBI taxonomy): domain Eukaryota; kingdom Viridiplantae; phylum Streptophyta; class Pinopsida; order Cupressales; family Cupressaceae; genus Sequoia; species Sequoia sempervirens. The sequence continues at coordinate 79,628 of VDFB02172900.1, read as the reverse complement.
CAACACCATTTTAAAATTAAATTATATCGATTAGTCAAATGCTATGCCACCCAAAAAATAAATAAATAAATAAAATAAAAGTCTTACTTTGTAAAATTGGGAAAACCTAATTATTATAATGATAGGTTTGTTTATATTAGAAAGGTAAAGATCACATGGATTATTCACACTTAAAAATTTGGAAAACATCCACACTTATGGCAACACATTTTTTTTACTTATTAAAATAGTGACTATTAAAATTCCTAATAAAATAAATAAATATTATAGTATAGCATAGTTCAAATTCTAATTAATTTAAAAATATCAAAGAATATAATTAAAGAATAAAAAATAATTACCATTGTGTATACCACTAACCTAAAATAATGAAAAAGAGAGATAAAAGTCTTACTTTGTAAAATTGGAAAGTCATTGAGTCAAGCATCTTATAGAAACTAAAATATATACCTTTGCTTGGTAAAATTAGAAGAAGCCCTAGGTATTATATTAGCACATTTTTTATGTATTATTAGAATGTAGAAATTATTATTTAAAAAATCTATTATTTATTAAAAATTTAACTCTTTTTAATTTAAAACAATGAAAGAATAGTCAATTTATAACACTAATCTAAAAGAGATGTAAAAAAAATCTAAATTATATATAAGAATAAATATTTTCAAAATAAAATATAAGTATAAATTCAATGAATAGGTTGAGATGATAAGATTAGCCATAACATCTAAAATTAAGTTATTAAAAAAGACTAAATTTAAATATAAAATTTGTTGGATTAAACTATAGTCTTCTTAAAAATTAAAATATTAATATCAATATAATTTAACTATTTTAATTTAAAATATTTTAAATTAATATGAAGTATGATTTGTTACAATATATATAAGATTAATAGATGAATACTAAGTATGATTTGTTGCAATGTAGGATTATACAAGTGATAAGATTAATAGATAAATACTAAGTATGATTTGTTACTATGCAGGATTACCCACCATTCCATAATAATCATTAATGGAAGTAATGGAAGCACCAAAATCGCATTCCATAATAATCGTTAATGGAAGTAATGGAAGCACCAAAATCGCTTATATCGGGTGAAAATTGTGTACCAATTAGATTCAAGAGAATTGATTTTTGAAATATATTTTGTTATATAATTCACATCTATACATTGATAATAGATTGAAAAAATTCAAATAGAAAAATTATTCAAGTTCTCATTAGTTAAAGTGAGAGTTTTTAATAACTAGTTAAATTTTGGTGGTGCCTATAGTTCCCTGGAGGAACTAAAAATTATATTTATAGAAGAAAAATAAAATAAATCTACAATTTGTTTTATAATTTCACTTTTAAATTTAAATGTATGTTCACTCATTAAGTTGTATTTTTTTTAAAATCACATTTTTATTTTAGATGTTTTTTTATAAAATATAAAGATCCATTAAAAATATATTATAAATATTTTTCTTTATATTATATAGCATTCATAACATTAAATTAACATAGAATAATTTCACAATATCACTTAACCAATCAAGAAAAAATTAATCATTACTATGCAACATTATTCTCACATCAAACTAACAAATAAACATTGAAAACAAATTTATCTTTTTATATTATAACATTCATAACTTAAACCTTTTATACACAATATCAAATTAATTATAAAACACACTTAAAAGAGTTATTTATAAGCAACTTCAATTTTTTAACAATTTAATAAAATATAATTTAATATAATTAGAAAAATTAAAGTAAAGGAATTATAGATAAATTTATGAAATATTGATTACTTATCAAGAAAATCAATTATAAGTTTACTTATTATTGATAAATTTACTTACCAATCTATTTTAACCATCAAGAAAAAATTAATCATTAGTGACTGCAACATTATTGGCACATCTTTTAAACTGACAAATAAACATTGAAAACACATTTATTTTTTAGTTCCTGCCAAGGGAACTATAGGTGACCCCTTTTCCTTAACAAGTTATTAATAACTTTGATTTTAACAAATGAGAACTCAACTTTTTTTCTGTTTGAAAAATATTTGTATATAGTTAAAGTAAATATGCAATATTTTTAACCTTTCAAATTTTAAAAATTAATTTTCCTCAATTTTATTGGCTACAAAACTTTGAACGATAAGGGGGGATTTTTAGGAAGCATAAACTTTTTATTGCAACTTTTCAAGGTTTTTTTGCCACAAAGACCATAATCAAATTTTTTTATTTTTTTTCACTTGTAATTAATCTATTTCGTTATTTTGAATCTTTTTACCAATTCTTAACTAGTTATTAATAATTCTCTTTTTAACCAATGAGAGCTAAAGCAATTCTTCTATTTGATTTTTTTTTATCTATTATCAATGTATACATGCCAATTATATAACAAAACATATTTCAAAATTCAATTCTCTTCAATCTAATTGGTAAACAAATTTTATCGGATATAAGTGATTAATGCATTTCCATTACTTCCATTTCAGAATCTTAACTAATTTTTAAGAGTTGTTTTAAACTTAGGTTGTTTATTTCCAATAATTCAATGAGGTAAACCATACTAACTATTTTGAAAATTAAATTACACTATAACGATAAATTACTTTTTATTAAATTACACTATAAAACTAAATTACTTTTCATTAAATTACTTACTAATTACCCCTCACATTGGGTACGTAACATTTATTTACTATTTTCCTTTGCATTATTAAAATAATAATAATAATTAATAAAATTTAAACTTTGAATAACAAATGCTAACTAATTAATCGATATAACATCAAAATTCAACTATTTTAATTGCTAATGCCTAAATTGGTTTATAGCATATTTGAGCTAATTCTTTCAAAATATTAATACCAATTACTTAAAAGTTTACTTTTTTAATATAAATTAATTAATTATTATTTAAAATAAATGAATACCTTATCAAGAGTGTACATATTATAATTTAAATAAATTAATACTAATCACCTCTCTTTGTCATAAATCAATTCTAAAACAACACTTATTAAACATATATTTAAACTAACAAATTTCAATTGCTTTGAAATTTGAACTAACTCTAATTACTAAGATACGTTTTGCAAAATAAATGAATTAAGACTACAATAATTATTTAGAATAAATACTAATTACTTTTATAAAATATTTATTATTTTTAAAAATCAACTTTAAAATTAATAGTAATTACTTTTAAATCAAATTTAAATTAATATTGATAAATTAATCATTTAAATCAATCACAAATTCTATCATATTTTTTTTAGAAATAATTCACCTTCTATTTACAACTTATATTAATTACTATATGTTAGTTTGTGAAATAAAAAATGTTAACTAATTAATAATTAATAAGGAAATAAATAACTTTATTATATTAATTAAATAAATAGTCTAAATTTAAAGATTTTTTTCTTCTCATTTAAATTAAAAAAAATGTTTAGTTTTAGCCAAGTTTAAATTTTCATATCCAATTTAAATGTTCATATTAAATATTTATATATATATATATATATATAAATATATAATAAATTTAAATATTTGTAAAGACAAATATATATTATTTTATATTATATTTATAATATTTAAATATATATATATATTAATTAATAATAAGGAAATTAAAATTTTATTAATTTTTAAAAGTAACAAGACCCATTGGCCTTGCCATGAATTATGCATAGCATGAAATATATATTATATTTTAAATATTTATATTGAATTAAAATAAATATATATATATATATAATTATTATATTTATATATGTATTAATTAGTAATATATATATATTTATAACTATATAAATTAAAATTGACATGATTCCCTTTTTTATATTAATATTTGAATAAAAATATTATCATTAAATATTAAACTTTAATTTATTGAAGTAATGAAACGTATATGATTTTAAAAATTGTAAATAAATTGATTGAGTAAAATAATTTAGAGGAAATAATATAAAGAAAAAATATTTTAATTATTAGATTATTTTTTTTATAAGAAAAACATAATTTCCTTCAAGATCTTTTCATAAGAATATGGGTTTGAGCCACATAAAATTATTTTAGAAAAAAAACTATCTTCAAAACAAATTTTAATTTTCAAAGAACATAAAAATTAAATATATGCATTTTAATATTTGAGTCAAATATAGATTTTTAAGAAATATTTTTTTTAATTGATTCCTCTACTTGTTAAGTAGGAAAGCATAACTAGCTATGCATATTCATCTCAATTCCTTTCAACCTTATAAGTTAATATTCAAGTAGATACCTACTTATCAATTAGGAAAACCTGACAAACTGTGCAGATTGTTTGTAACTATGTTTACCTAAACAAACTCTTTCTATTCCTCTCAATTCCTTTCATCCACACGTGTTCATTCTAAACTATAAAAAATAAACTACCTCATCCTCAAAAAAAATTGGCTACACAACAAGTACAATTATGCTTCTTAATCTATAACATCATGTAATATTATAATCTTATCAAAATATTATCTTTTGACAACTCAAACATGATCATCCTTAAATTGTTTAAAATTTTTATATCTATTGGATAACATAGTGAATTTGAGCAACTTAGTTTTCCCTAGATTTTGAAAGCAATTATAGTAGAATTTAGCTTAGAGACCACAACGTTGTATTATGACTAAATTTTATTTTTTCCTTTAGATGGACTTGATAGCATATGTAGAGAAGCATGAATTTGTTCTCAATGTAGTCCTAGATGAGCATGTCACAAATGATGATGTGAACTAATTTACCCATGCCATTGTTCTCATTTGGAGTAAAATCATTATATCATGCTTATAAGTATCCTTGATTATGTCTATCAATAGATTTCCTAATCTCCATTGAGAATGTCATACTCTAAAAATATTGTTAGGTGAATGGCATAATATATAAAAGGGGTTAGATATTAATATTATTAACACCTAGATTTTTCACATGGTACACCACTATTGTAGTTGATGTAATACAAATTTGGTCGGAACATTTATCTCTCTTAATGGTGTCAGAAGTTCTATCTTAATGTTGATGACTAAAAGCAAACTGGATGTTGAAAGAGTGTTGGTTAAACTTGAATTTTTATGGTATGTCATACTTCTATGGTTTGAATTAGTGTTATGATTAGGGTCAAGTTCAAGTTATAGTTAGGGTTTATTTAGGCTTATTTTGGTTGATCTTACAATTGGGGTTTAACTAGAATGCTAATTGAACCCTAATTTAACCCCTAATGAGTTCAATTAGGGTTAGTTCAATTAGGGTTGGGCATTCAATTAGTGTTATGATTAGAATCAAGTTCAAGTTATAGTTAGGATTCAATTAGGCTTATTTTAGTTTAGTTTACAATTAAGGTTTAATTAGAGTTAGGTTTATGGTTCAATTAGGGTTAAGGTTAGGGTTCATGTAGATTAAGGTTCAAGTAGGGTTCAATTAGGATTTAATTAGGGTTATGATTATTGTTTAAATAGGGTTAGGGTTAATGTTAAGTTAGGATTAAAATTATTAATCTAGAATACAACTTGAAGCTAAGGTTAGAGCTATGGTAAGTGGTAGAGTTAGGCTTAAATTAGGGTTTAATAAAGGGTAGGGTACAATAAGGGTATAATAATATTGGTTAATTTTTAAGTCATGACCATGCTATATGCAAATTTGGTTTAAAAGACCCATTGTTGAAGCCCACAAGACATTTATTTCTATATACCTTAGATATTGTTCATATTTATTATCATTGTGTTTGACCTCATGAGAATACTTCAGAGTAAAGTACACCTTGCAAATCCACCTACACTAGGAGAACCATTCAATCTCTCAAAATTTTACTATTATTCTAGAATAATTATCAAATTGGATATGTCCAAAGCCTTTAATAAGTTGACTTGGAAACTTCTATACTACATATACCTCTTGTCAACTTCAACCAGGGGAGTACTAATTGCATAATGAATTGTCTTCTTTTTCAATTCGATTAATCGTCCCCCATAGTGTCTTCTTCATAAATTATGGGATTAAGTTAAAGAGACCCATTATCATTTTTTTTTCCATCAAAATGGTAGAGGCCCTTAGTGTAGAACTTATACTAGCTAGTATATTACAAAGATTTACATGACTTCCAATTCTAGCAGCACAAGCTAGTACATAGTGTTTGCAAAGGTTACCTGACTTACAAGATAGATGAGTTTCTAGAGGAGATGCAAATAAAGACAACTTTTCAATTTGTTTCAGTGTCCAGTGTGGAGTATCTAAAATTTATTGTTAATTATGAATCTGACATTGACATATATCATTGAACTAAGATTGATACTACTGTTTTGATTAATTGGCGATAATTATTGGATTAGTGTGAAAAATCTAGAGATTTGTGTTTGACTGCAAAGAGTTATCTCTTGTGATTTATCAACAAATTATTATTTCTATTTGTGGGCTTCTTACACAAGACAATATACTTATGCATTTCTTGTAGAGTCTATTCTAATTGATCATAATAAAACAACTTCTAATTTTGAAAATAATATAACATAGAACCAAATATCACTGAAAATCCCAAACAAAGATTGGCAAGAGTGTATCTCATTTAGTTTTTATTTAATCTTTCTCTTTATGTCTACAATTTCTTGAAGTTTTTTCTAATCATCCAAATAATTTAACGTTGATGGATATGTAACACATTTAGTTCATTCATGCCCATCTAGAGATGACCTTAAAATTTGGTTATGACTTATCCAGAGATAGTGATGTCAACAAAAAATTAAATGAGACAAGAAGATTTTGAAGCTAAGGGTATACACATCAATGTCTAACTTAAACAATTAATACCCTAGATAAACATCAATTCACACAGTGATGAGTCTGTAGTACGTAGTTGTGATTCTAGATAGTAGGCAAGCCAAATTTGGTTCATGGTGATTGGTTTAAACCTGGTGCAATACTAATTGATCTTGGCTTAAATGCAGTAGAGGTATGACACCTTCAAACTGCCTTTTTCAAAAAAAAAATGTAATTAAAAGATGGTTAATATATAGCAAATGAAGCTGGTATTGGCATGGTGTGTTGGTTTATAGGTGGCATTGTTATTCTTTCCACAAAGGTTCAAACCCCATTAGGGTGGTATTGTTGAATGGTTGTATTTGGTTCATAGCTCCAGTCAAAAGCGTTTACCCCTTGAATAAAAATATATATATATAGCAAATTAAAACTATTGCTTCTACTTTTGTATGATCCTAGCACTAAAAGAGAATACCACTTAGTTGGTCATGTATCCTATGAAGAGGATTCAAGAATAACTTCATGAATTAATCCTCTACCTTGTGGTCTTGGTCTAATGAATATTGCAATTCTTTTGTCCACTACTCTACAATCAACAAAATGAGCATATGGGTTCAATTGAGATTTCTGATGTTTGATCTAGGCCTTTTGCAATACACAACAAATACAAACAAAACTATTCTAAAACTTTATGGCAGGAGCTTTGCTGCTCTGCAGCTCTTGTTATATTATAACATTCATAACTTAAACATTTTTATACACAATGTCAAGTTAACTATAAATTGTATAGAGTTTAGATTTGCTATATCTCTCATATATCAACATAGGTAAATTTGAAAATATTTTAAATTATATAATTTAATTAAAAAATTGAATGAATTTATAGAAGATTATTTTTATTAAAGTGATAGAATCTAATCCCAATACTAACATTAATTATAAGTCTAACCATAACCCCAACCCTAAAACTAACACTAATTAACTTCAAACCTAACTCTAATTTTATATCCAACCCTAAACATAACTATGATTCTAAAACTAACATTAATGAAACCCTAATTGAACCATAACCCTAACCCTAATACTAACCCTTGCCCCAATTGAACCCTAACACTAACCCCAAGCTCTATCATAGAACCTTAATCTTTACCCCCAACCCCAACCCTAATCCTAATAGAATCCTATACCTAATTTTAATTAAAGTCTAACCCTATTTGAACCTTAAACTTAATTGAACTCATGTTTAGGGTTAGGGTTCAATTAAGGTTAGGGTTGAATTATGGTTATGATTAGGGTCAAAATTCAAATAGGATTATGGTTGGAGTTTAATTAAGGTTGCTATTCACTTAGGGTTAAGGTTCAATTAGTATTCAATTTGGGTTAGGGATCAATAAGGGTTATAATTCAATAAGGGTTTAATTTGGGTTAGGGTTCAATTAGAGTTCTCTAGGGTTTTGATACAATTAGGGTTACGATTACAATTCAATTAGTGTTAGAGTTAGGGTTATAATATGAGTTCAATTACGTTAGGTTCAAGGTTTAATTAGTGTTAGAGTTAGGGTTGCAATAATAAAATTTTCCATAATGATATGGAAAGGCATTCAATTGGATTCATATAGAAATGCATAAATAAGAATTGGTAATTAAGAATACTCTAGAACTAAAGTTATAACAACAAATAAAATCCTTAGCTTAATCATTTTTTCTTGTTAGGGTTGGGATAAGAATTTAATGGGTCCAACTGAGACTTAGGAAATAAAGCCCTACATAGGAAATAAAGCATTAAAATCAAAGTTGGGTTTTAATTTTAATCCGGTGACGTAAGCCTAAGCCATCAACTCTAGTGGTCATGTCGTCGACGGCTTAGCCAAAGCCTTTCATTAAATACTAACTGTGCAATGTTGAGATTTTCCAGATTCGAAGATATGGGAGAAGATCTCGATCGTACCATGCCAACTCGCAGACCTAAGGTGTCACCCTATTATTTGGTGTGAGGTCAGCAATAGGCAGATGTGTGTCTTGTATGGAATGTGGGGCCCAATATCCACTATCAAGCTCATAACCCGTGGTTTTAGATCAACAACGAAGATCAAAAGCTAATGTAAATCTCTGATGTTCTAGCTCACAAGAGGAAGATGAAGGTTGGTGAAGCATTAATGAATTATTCCTTGCTTGTGTAGACACGTCGATCTCAATCTGTGTGAAGATGTTGTTGTTGGCAATCATGAAGGGTGATCTTTGGATTCTCATGTAGCTCTAGTTAAACGGTGACAGTACATATGCCGCCAAATTGCCATGTTTGCACATGCATGTTTACTAAGCATTGATGAAGGTTACCATTACCTCTCACAATAAATAGAAGAGGAATTTACTACTAATAGTGTCATTCTTGTAGCAGTTAGAGCACTTTGTGGGTTGAGTCTAATCAAGTTTGAGTGCTTGTCTGAGAAGAGAAAATGAGTAAGTCAGTAAGGAGGTTTGTTCGTTTGAGCTCACAAAAGCTTGGTTCTGCTATTCAGGAAGGTACTTTGGTTGACAAGCCTAGGCTTGTGCCCACTAGATGCAGTAGAAGGTTGCAATTCCAGGACGTTGCTGCTCAACTGGTAGATGACAAAGGCAAGCAGTCAGCGGTGTGCTCCATTACTAGTGTTGGTAGGAAAATAAGGTATGGGTGACATGGCTCCTCTGGATGCCAACACTCACCCATTGACCTTACAAGCAACACTTCTGATGATGTAACCAAGACCGACTTAGACTACTGTCAGTATTTACCTCTCTTCAATCATGGTCTGTTCTTTGATGACGAAGAGATAGCTATGGTGCCATTGGTTGTTAAAACCCAGTGGACCGACTCGAACCGTATTGGGCAAGGACAATAAAGAAAATGAGGCTGAGAGCCTACCGTATTGGGCAACTACTTGAAGCGGGCGTGTATACTAGGGTTAGAGTTTTGGTAAGGGAATGGTGGCGGGTAAATAAGAAGTTGTTGTGGTGCCTTCATGGAAATTTGGTTTCCTGGAATTTTTGCATGGATAGCAACAAGGGGATTTTGATGATAATTTGTGTTCCCTTTTCTTTTAGCTTTCCCCAGTTTGTGCGCAAGGATTTTGATGAAAATTTGTGTTCCCTTTTCTTTTAGCTTTCCCCAGTTTGTGCACCACTATGTTTTGCAGATTCAACATGTGGGAAGTTTTGAAATGAAATTCAAATGCAATGGAGATTTTGTTCAAATTAAAACCCCAAGCAGACCAACTCGAACCATATTGGGCAAGGACAAGAAAGAAGACAAGGCTGAGATTCTACCGTATTGGGCAACAACTAGAAGCAGGCATGTATACCAAGGTCTGAGTGTTGGTAAGGGTGGGGTGGCAGGTAAATAAGAAGTTGTTGTGGTTCCTTCATGGCAATTTGGTTGCCTAGTTCTTTTGCATGGATATCAACAAGGGGATTTTTATGACAATTTGTGTTCCCCTATTCTTTTACGCTACCCCAGTCCATGCACTATAAATGTTTTGCAGATTCAACATGTGGGAAGTTTTGAAATGAAATTCAAATGCAATGGAGATTTTGTTCAAATGAGAATTTGTGGTGAAATTACATTTGAGCCTGAAGCTTGTTGCTCCCTTGTCATATAAAAGGGAATTCAAGGCTCATTTCTAGGGAGAGAACTGATGAAAGCTCTAGCTAGGTTTTGAGTTGAATATATGGGTAGAAAGATATCTGTCCTTTGATGAGGAAGTGATATTTGTGGTGCCATTGAAACCCCAAGCAGATGGAATAGAATAGATAGCATTTTTTGAGTTTTGGATGAATATATGCACATTATCTTAAATTGTATGCAGATATGACTTATAAGAATGAATAAACCTATAATTCTAATATATTTTCTCTCCTTATGTGGATTTGAGTGAATTTTGAATGAAATGTTAATGAAGTTGTCATTCTTCTTTTGAGAATTTGTTCAATTGTGTGTCTATGTTTTTGCTTTGATTCAAGAAAATCAATTAAATGCTTAAATGGAGTCAAAAGTTTACAATTATTTACAAAGGATTTGATAAGTAGTAATATATCAGAGAATTGAGCTCCATAATGCAAGGTATTATATGAGGGTCAGCTTAACCGACACACTCTAAGGGTACACTCCCTTAGATGTCCGGCACCATGTGGGGCCCTCTTAACCCAACCTCTCTCTTGTTTCTGTAGCATTTATTTAACCGCACCATTTCAAATCTATGTTTCTATAGTACTCCACCGTTGCAGTTTACACTTGCCATTCCCATTCCCGTTCTCCTTCCATAGTTGTTCACGTTTTCCATTTCCACTTTACACATTTGCTCGGTCATTGGATTGGGGGATTTAGTCTTAATCCCACATTGATTTCATTACATGAATTGTGGTGAGTGCTCCTTTTATATTACGAAGTATCGGTTCATTTTCTTTGTTAGGAAATAGAAAAGATTTATCTTTCTTATAACTTTAATAATAACTTTTTTTTAAATGATTATATCTTATTTATAATATTTAATAATGTTAATTATATTTAATTGTTTATTTTAATGAAATATTTTTATTATGTTTTATTTAAAAATAATATTATTTTTATATTAGATGATTGATATTTAAATTAAATGAATTAAATGTGATGTTTTTTGAGATGTAGATGTTGATTATTTGAAGTGTTAAAAGAGGTTTTGGACTTGATTTTATAAATGCTTTTAAATATGCAAATTAAGTGTTCTTTTCTTTGGTTCAAATATGTGTACAAAATAAAACTAGTCTACAAGCTTCAATCTATAATTCCAATAATCAACTAGTAAAAATTAATTTTTTGAAATTGATTTTTATCTTTTAACATTTACACTTTATTATGGATTGACAATGTTTACAAACATCATTTTTTTTAAAGCAAAGGCGGTAAGCCTATATATTTATATATTAATATAATAAGAGTGAATATACATAGTATTACAAAATCTACTAAATTGTGAGTCTTGTGTTATCTTCATTTAGATCCCTAGATGGTCATGAATAAATGTCTCAAAGTATTGCTTTGGTTCATATCCATGTCTGAGAAACCGAACTAGTGTGCAAATATAAATCTATACCATAAGAATCAACTAGCAAATAATTGATGTTTAGAATTTAGTTGTGTTGATCTTCTAATATTTGAACCTCAATATAGATAGAAAGTGTTTAGTAACATTTTTAGGGAATGTGCTAAATTGTGAGGATTCTGTTCTCCTCAATTAGAGCCCTAACCAAACCAATTCCATGACATAGGAATAATGATTAGAGACATTATGATATATGTTATGAGAAAATGTTATTACATTTCTCTCAATGAAAATGTTCTTTTGATAAATCATAATTGTCCTAATAATCTTTGATCATTTTAAATGCTTAAATGATTTTATTTAAGTAAAATACAACATGCAAATCAAGATAAACATGCATTAGGTAAGCTCACAATGATTAGTGGGAAGGTGTTGTCAAGATTTAAATTGAATTTAAATTTTAAATGTGTAGGGTTGATAATTACTACGTCAAGTTTGCACTAGTAGATCTTATGCAAGGTAGGGTAATGTCATGAGATTAATTCACACAAAAATATCCCACTTGTAGACTTGTTATTGAACAAAAGACAATCTATTCAAATTTTACCAAAAATAGTAATGAAAAAGGGCATGAATATATATTTTTTCTCTAAGATTGATGTGCATGTGAACTTCTATTATGGTGTATTTTAAAGTAAACAAGATATCAATGAGGACACTATTTAAGTAATTTTAAATACTAAAAGATATAGATTTACTTAAAATATATATAGTTTAGAATTATATTCTCCTTCCATGTTCAGTAACTCCACCAAAAGCATACAAAATTTAAAAAACATGTAATGAATAACATATATCAAACATTTAAAATAAATATGAGAATTTTTTTGTTTAGTTGTGTATTTGTATCAATTTATATATATATATATATATATATATATATATATATATATATATATATATATATATATATATATATATATATATATATATATATATACTAAATTCTAGATAGATTCTTATTTTCTCAGTATTTGGAAATCATTATTTAGTTCCTTTTTTTCCCTCAATTTCCTTATATAATATTACACCTCTTTCAATGCAAAAGAGTCCATATCTAATGACTTGCTCAACCTAGATTTCATAGGTTTTTCCAAATGACTTATATTTGTTAAACCTTTCAATCACACAATTATCAATACATAATATCTCTAAATCATCAAAAACCAAAGGTCCATCTAATGCATGTGTTAAAATATTTAAATTATTTTTAATATAAGAAGTTAATATTTGCTAAAAAAATTAATTGATAGGATCTTGCTAAAAAAATTCTCTACTATCAATTGAAAAATAGGATTCCAATGTTACCAACTCAAGGTCCCTATTCCAGGTTGTGCAGAAAAAAGAGCCTTTGATGGAAGGAGATCAAAGAATTGCTTCAATAAGATTTTATCTCCATCTAATCTCAATTGCATGAGTCCTTGAATGAGGAGTTGGTGAGATTCAAGCACAATTTGAGAAAATGTAAATTAAGAAGATTCATGGTTTAAAAGTTAGGGCTAAAATAAATTGGCTAAAAAATGGAGATAAAGGCTTTGATTTCTTCTTTAATTATATAAAGGAGAAAAATGCTAGGGAAGAAATTGGATCAATATAGGTGAATAATCAACATAAAAATGGTATTTCTTTGGTTATAAATGAATTTCCATCTTTCTATTAAAATGTTTTCTTTGTTGAAGATAGCAATGTGGACAATAAAAGATCCCAAGATCATTGTGCACAAGTCATCCCTAGGAAAATCAAAGAGGAAGACAATGATTGGCCTACTAGACATATCTCTAAGGATGAGATTGTAAAGGATATTAGAATATATAAAAAGGATAAATCTCCAAGTATAGATGGGCTTGCTACAATTTTATAAAAAAAATTAACTAGATTAGGGTTGGGGTTAAGGTTTAATTAGGATAAGAATTAGTGTTAGGGTTGGGGTTAAGGTTCAATTAGGATAAGAATTAGTGTTAGGGTTAGGATTATAGTTCAAATAAAGTTCAAAGTTAGGGTTATGGTACAATTAGGACTACTATTCAATAAGTGTTCCCTTAGGGTTATGATTAGAGTTATGAATCTACAATTAGGGTTCAATTAGGGTTATGATTAGAGTTATGAATCTAAAATTAGGGTTCAATTAATGTTCACTTAGGATTTCTTTCTTGGGAGAAGTTTATTGTATGGTGCATGTGTATTTTATAAAATTAATATGTCAAGAATTAGTTGTAGATAATACTACATGTGATTTTTCATATGGTATTAAATTGTAGATTAAAATTAATAATAGATTTCCTTCCTTCTTTTGCATTGTAAGCTACCATAATATATGGCCTTCAAATCCTATTCATATTTTGAGCTTTTCTAAACTATACAACACGACATCCAACAAATAAATTTGTTATGCATTTTTTCCAAGCACAAATCCTTAGAATCTTAATGTGTTACTTAGGTTAATTGTTTATTGCAATAATTAAATACACACTAATATATATATTATGGATTTGAGGGAAAATATTAAAATATTTATATATATAGAAAAATTTAAATGCAAGGGATTCAAGTACATACCTTTGCTTTTGTTAATGTTGATGAAGTGCCAAATTTGATGACATGATCTTCCTAAAAAACTATAATATCTTTGCTCTATGTGGCACTTGAAATTTTCCACAAAACTATAACTAACTCTACCTCAGATTTGTGACTTTGGACCTATTTTGCATCAATAAATATGAGCTTTGACACATGCCTCCTAATATAGCATACAATATGTACTTAAATGCTCAAAATAGGTGGGAGTAGTGTTGAGATTGGCGGATCTTTGGGAAGGTCCAATGCTTCACCTTTGTATCTCTCCCTATAGATAGAGGTAGAGATGAATATAGAATGAGAGAGGCAAAGGGATAAAAATAGATAGAGATATAGAGAGAGATAGGGAGATAGAGGGGGGATATATATATATATAGAGAGAGAGAGAGAGAGATATGGAAAGATAGTCTATATAAGGAGATATAGAGAGAGGGGAGAGAGAGAGATAAGTAGAGAAAGATATTAATATTTTATTTTTTGAAAAATGTGTAATTTTTAAACCATTTTCTATATATTTAGTATTAAGTTAGGATTATTTTTATGTGAGAAAATTTATTAAAAATAGAAACCCTAATCAAAACCCTAATTAAATCTTAACTCTTTTTGTAATTGTAACACTAACCCTAATCCTAGTTGAATTATAACGCCAACCCTAACACAAAAATTTATCGTAGAACCCTAACCATGATTAAACATCAATTGAACCTAACCCTAATTGAATCTTAACCCTTATTAAACCCTAAACATAATAGTAATTAATCCCCAACCCTAACCCTAACCCTTACTCTTACATTGACCCTAATCTTAACTTATAACTCTAAACTCTAATCTTAATACAAATATAGCCCTAATTGTGACTTATAAATCCTAACCCTAACCCTAATTCAACACAAATTGTAGCATAAAGATCTATCTTAGAATCCTAACCATAACCATAACCTTTATCTTGTTGAGATTCAACCATAGATGAACCTAAACACTAATTCTAACTTTAAGTCTAGTTGTAACCCTAATTGAACCTAAACACTAACCCTAACCTTAAGTCTAACTATAACCCTAACTAATTAAACCCTAAACTTAAGCCTAAATGAACCCTAATTATAATTAAATATTAATCCTAACCTTAGTTAACCCTAACCCTAATTGAATATAAACCCTAACTATATCCCTAATTAATTCCTAATTGAATCTTAACCCTTACCATATTTGTAACCCTAACCCTAATCCTAATTGAATTCTAACCCCAATCCTAAGCATTACCCCAAACTTTATCCTAGAACCCTTACCCTAATTGAACATCATTTGAACCCTAACCCACCCTAATTGAATCTTAGTTGTAATTAAATCCTAACCCTCACACTAATTAATCATCTAACACTAACCCTAACCCTTTCACAAATAAATAAATAATCATCTAGCACTAACCCTCACACTAATTAATCATCTAACACTAACCCTTACACTAACCCTAACCCTTACATAAATAAATAAATCAAAGGTAAATAAAAAAATATCACAAAGATTCAAATAAATAAATCAAAAATGAAAATAAATAAAAACATTAAATAAATAAATAAAAAGATTCAAGATAAATTAGAGATTTGATCACACATAAAACAATCAAAAAGAAAAAACAAAGATATAAAATATAAATCAATAAGAAATACTAAATAAAATAAACCTAACAAAGATTTGAATACATGAGGTTAAATTAGGATTTTGTATAGGGTTTAATTACACTTAGGGTTTAATTAGGATAAGATTTTGGATTAAGATTCTAGGTTAGGGTTTAATTATAGTTACAATTCAATGGAGTTTAAGGTTTAAGGTTATGATCCAAATAGGATTACAATTTAATTATAGTTATTATTCAATTAGGGTTAGAGTTCAATTAGGATTATAGTTAGAGTCATGTATAGAGTTCAAATAGATTTACTATTAGGGTTAGGGTAAGGTACAATTTGGTTTAGGGTTACTATTAGGGTTGAATTAGAGTTAAGATTAAATTAGGGTGAAGGTTATTATTCAATTGCGGTTCGTGTTCACTTAAGGTTATGATTATGGTTAGGGTTTGGGTTAGTGTTCTATAATAAAGCTTGGGGTTAGGTTACAACTTGAGTTCAAATAGAGTTATGATAAAGGTTAAGTTTATGATTCAATTAGGGTTTGAATTAGGATTGTAGTTAGAATTAGGATTAGTATAAGAATTAGAATTACAAATAGGATTAAAATTATGGTTAAGAGTAGAATTAAAATTAACCCCAACCCTAATTCTATAACTAAAATTAATTCAAATTATAACCTTAACCATAAACATAAACCTAATCCTCACCTTAACACTTACCCTAGCTTATATATATTTAATAATATATATAAAATATGCTGAGAAATATCCTTCTTAGGCATCTATTGCACTTTTATGTGAGAAATTGATGAAAAAAAATAGACGAGAAAGAAGAATATCTCGACATATTTTATATATATTATTAAATATATATATGTTAGGGCTAGAGTGTAATAAGGATTAGGGTTTAGGTTCAATTAGGGTTAAGGATTCAACTAGGATAAGGGTTAGGGTTAGAGTGTAATTATGATTAGATTTTGGGTTTAATTAGGCTTAAATTAGCATTAGATTAGAATTAGGTTTAGCATTAGGATTATGGTTAAGGTTCACTTAGGGAGGGTTAGGGTTAGAGTTAGGGTATAATTAAGGTTAAAGATAGGGATAAGCTATATTTAGGGTTAGGGTTGAAGGTTAGGGTTAGTGAAAGAATTGGTGTTAGAAATAGGCTTATGGTTAAGGTTAGGGCTAGCATTAGTGTTAGGACTTGGGTTATAAAACACTAAATGTAACCTTAATCCTAATGCTAATCCTAAACCTAATCCTATTAAACTATTCTTCATGCTAACCCTAACCCTAATTTTGATGCAAACCCTAACCCTCATCTTAATGTTAACCATATTTATAACCCTAACTATATCTCTTAACCATAACCATAAGCTTAACTATATCTCTAACCCTAATCCTAACCTAAACCCTAAACCTAACTATATCTCTTAACCCCAACCTAACCATAATCGTAACCCTAAACTTGATCTAGAACATAACTATAATGCTAATCCTAATAACATTAACCCCAGTTATTACCCCAAACCTAACTATAACTATTAACCCTAAACTTGACAATAAATCTAAATGTAACCTTAATCTTAATGCTAACCCTAACCCTAATTTTGATGCGAACCCTGACCCTCATCATAATGTTAACCATATTTCTAACCCTAACTATATATGTAGCCCTAATCCTAACCTAAACCCTAAGCCTAACTATATCTCTTGACCCCAACCTAACCATAATCCTAACCCTAAACTTGATCCAAAACATAACTATAACCCTAATCTTGATAACCTTAACCCCAATTATTACCCCAACCCTAACTATATATATTAACCCTAAACTTGGCCCTAAACCTTATTGTAACCCTAATCCTCATGCTAACCCAAACCTTAATCCTAAGCTTATCTTGACGATAACCCTAACCCTAATTTTGATGCAAACCATGTCTATCAACCTAATATTAACCATAACCCCAATCCTAACTATATATTAACTCTAACCCTAACCCTAACTATATCTCTAGACCTAACCCTAACCTTAACTATATCTCTTAACCTTAACCCTAACCATAATCCTAACTAAATATTGATGATATAATATTTTTTTATTATAATATTATAAATATACTAAAAATATGTTTATATATTTTAACTTAACATTTAAATATTAAATTATATATATTAGTTTCTAAAATTGAATTAAAAATATTATACTATCATATTATAATATATTAATTATTATAATAATTTAATATAAAATATATAAATATAAAAATAATTTATTTAAGATATTACATGTATATAACCCCAACCCTAATTTTAATGCAAACCTTGTCTCTCATGGTAATATTAACTCTAACCCTAACCCTAACTATATCTCCAGACCTAATCCTAGCCTTAACTATATCAATGTTATTAGATTTCCACAATCCATAAGAATATGAGAGAAGCTATTTCTGGATTAGATTGTGTAAGCTTTTTTTGGATCCTATTCGTGATGATAAACCTATTCCTAATAATAACCCCAACCCTAATCCCAATTTTAACTCTAACCCTAACCCTAACCCTAACCCTAACCCTAAAACTAACCCTAACCAAAATCCCTATTCGTGATGATAACCCTAACTCCTATTCATGATGATAAATCTATTTGTGATGATAACCTCAACCCCATTCCCAATTTTAACTCTAACCTATCCCTAACCTTGACTCTAACCCTAACCCTAACCCTAATTCCTATTTGTGATGATAAACATATTTGTGATGATAACCTGAACACTACTACTAACCCCAACCCTAACCCTAATTATAAATCTTAAATGAATTATAAACCTAACCCTAACCCTCATTAAACACTAATTTCAATCATAAGTGTAATCAAACCTTAATGATAACCTTGAATCATAATTCTATTTCAACCCTAAACCTAACCCTAACACTAATTTGTTAAATATAGTATGGTAGTTTTAATATATTAATTTAAAAACTTATGATAAAATTTAACCCTAACCGTAATCGTAGTTGTGCCCTAGCCCTAATTTAACCCTAACCTTATTTGAACCCTAACCTTAATAGTACTATTAATTTAATCCTATAACTAATCTTAATTGAACCCTAACTGTAATTAAATCTTAATCTTTACACTAACTCCAACCCTAATTTAATGCTAATAGAATCATAATCCTAATTAAGTTCCCATTATATAACTTATATAAACATTAAAAATAAATTCCATAAATAACCCTATCTTTAATCAATTTTATTATATGTAACCCTAATCAAAACCTAACATTAATTGAACCTTAATTAAAACCTAACCTTAATCCCAAAGTGAGCGTTATTCCTAACCCTAAATGAACCCTAAACTTAACCAAAATGTAAGCATTATTGAAGGCTAACCCCAACACTAACCCTAACCCTTATTGAATTGTAATAGTAATTGCAATACTATGAACCCTAACAATTGATCCTAGAACCCTCACACAAATCTAACCCTAATCATAACCATAATTGATTTGTAGAACTAATTGAACCCTAACCTTGAAAAGTGTAATCCTAGCCTTATCATTATAATAAGTTTTAGAGTTATAGTTAACTTAAAATAATAGATGTCTATTATTATGATAATAATTATAGTTAGGATTGTAGTTAAGGTTATAGTTAAAACATAATTTAATAACTTAACTATATAATTATTTATAGTTAATCATTATTAATTTATTGTGAATTAAGTGTAACCTAATAATAAGTTAACCTTGATTAGAAATTAATCAAATTTATTATTATTATAATTATTAACATTAAGGTTAACTTATGATTTTGATTATTATGATTTTAATTATTAATAGTAAGGTTAACTTATTATGATTTTGATTTTTATTATTATAATTATTAATAGTAAGGTTAACTTATTATGATATTTAGTTATTAATTCAAATTATTTATTATGATATCCTTCTCGAGGTGCCTAATTTTTAATCAAATTTTTATTATAAAAATTGAATAGGCGCCTTGAGAAGGATATCTCTCGGCATATTTTATATATATTATTCAATAAAACATTCATTAAATGGAAAGGGGACATTACTAGGTAGATGGAAAATTTCCTCAGGCCCCACCTTGTACAGTCCATGTGGTAGCCGCCCGTGACTTCGCAATCAACCAAAGCACCATCACGGGATGGCGGGGAACAGCTTAGATTAAAGGACAGTTGATGAACAATCACGCAAATTTGATCCACAAATGGGACACGTGTCACGCACCCACGATATCACCAACCTACAATTCCGGATCATGGGATGGCAGGCAACCATTGATCTTGAAGGCATTTTGATCGATGGTAGTGCAAATTTCATCCTTCTAAAAAATAAAACATTCATTAAAGGGAAAGGGGACATTACTAGGCGGATGGAAAATTTTTGCGGGCCCCACCTTGTACAGTCCACGTGGCAGCCACCCGTGATTTCATAATCAACCAAAGCAACCATCGTGGGATGGCGAACAGCTAAGATCAAAGGACAGTTGATGAACAGTCGTGCAAATTTGATCCACAGATGGGTCATGTGTCACCACCCGCGATATCGCCATCCTACAATTCCCGATCATGGGATGGCAGGAAACTATTGATCTTGAAGGAATTTTGATTAACGACAGCGTGAATTTCATCCTTCTAAAAAATAAAACATTCTTTAAAGGGCAAGGGTACATTACTAGATGGATAGAAAACAACGACATAAGTTTTTTTGAAAGCATTCAGCACAGGGCCAACCAGGACTTAGGAAAATAAAACCCGTGGAGGAAATAAAATATTAAGATGAAATGGACTAGGCCTAGATGGAACG
This sequence comes from Sequoia sempervirens, assembly GCA_007258455.2. Taxonomy (NCBI): domain Eukaryota; kingdom Viridiplantae; phylum Streptophyta; class Pinopsida; order Cupressales; family Cupressaceae; genus Sequoia; species Sequoia sempervirens. The sequence goes on along the minus strand of VDFB02172900.1, from coordinate 58,693 downwards.
ATGGGCATAATATTTTTTTAAAACCCTTCAAAAAAGTTAATGTTGAAATAGATCCCGACCAAGGCATTACATAAACACAAGGGTTTAAGATGAAGACAAAGCCAAAACCCCAGCCCTAAGAAAATTTCCAACACCATGAAAACCCAGTGACATAAGGTAGGGCATGAGTGAAACATTAGGAACAAAATTTGAAGTTCCATCAGTACAAGCATTGGATAATTTTATATTAATAGTTTGTCCTATTACAAATATAAAAGGTGAGCACAATAAATAAAATGTATTTTGCCATTAAATGTAAAGGATTTTCAAAAAGTTATAGTGTTCAACTATTGGTCCATTTTTTTTGTTCAACTATTAGTCCATATGTGTTGTATTTATAAATAGAACACTCAGAACAAAACTTTGAAGTTCCATAACTACCCATAACCCTAAACCCTAAACCCTAAACCATTAACCCTTAACCCTTAACCCTTAAACCCCAAACCCTTAAACCCTCTACCCTCTCTCTCTCAAGTCTCTCCCTCCTACCATCTCTTCCTCTCTCAGGTCTCTCTCTCAAGTCTCTCCCTCCTACCCCTTCTCCCTCTCTTAGGTCTTTCTCTCCCCACTCCCTCCCTCTCTCTATCTCTCAACTATCTTCAATATCCTACCCCCTCTCCCTCTCTTAGGTCTCTCTCTCACTCACTCACTCCCTCTATCTCTATCCCCTCCACCCTTAACCTTAAACCCTTAAACCATCTACCCTCTACCATTAACCCTCCCTCCCTCTAACTCTCTCCCACTCCCTCCCTCTCTCTCTCTCTCAAGTCTCTCCCTCCTAGCACCACTCCCTCTTCTTCTTCTTCTTCTTCTTCTTCTTGGTTTCTTGAGACATCCTTTCTTGCTTCATTCATAAAGGTGTTTAACATGCTTCGTATGTCTGATATATCTCCTCTTAAGCCACACATCTCCAACTTGATTGAGGAAATTTCTTCCTTGACCTTACTTACTTCCTCATTGGGATTAATATCCTCTATTTTTCCCCCATCCTTATCAAGGGATTTCTCTAGTGTGACAACATTCTTTTTGCCCCTTGTTGCAAGCCCCGTCATGATGATCTCAAACCAATAATTTTGAAATAAATCACACAAATGAAACTTAAATTCTATAAAAAATTTATTGTAACTTACTAGGGCCAAAATAACTCACCTAGAAAAATCTCCAAGAAATAAGTAGATTTGCAGCGTTGAGAGTGATTTTTGTGAAAACCTTAATTTTCAATAACTTTTTTATTTATAATTCAATTCCTCTAAATTTTTTACTATAATCTCCTTTTATATGTCTTCAAAAACCCAATAAAAATCAAGTTCCAATTCGACAAGATGTGAGATATATGTAGATTCCAAATAAATTGTGTAGAAACACTAATTCTGCAATAATTTGCTCAATTTTTCTTCAATTCTCCAAAATCTAAAAGATATGCTCTTCCAAAAATTTCCTTCAATATTAAGAAAAAAAACATTGCTTCGAGGGTGCCAAGATATTGCTTTGATACCACTCAAGTTATGATCAATAACTTGCACAATAGAAGAATATGATATGAAATATGTTGCAAAGTACTTGATAATAACTGAGAATAACAAGCCACTTAGAGGGGGAAAACCTCCAAATATATCTAATGAGAACATACTTCACAAATTAATGATGAAATGAGACTCTCTACCTCCTATATATACCTATTTATGCCTATGATATCACCTAGGCCAACCTAGATAGCCCTATATAAGTCTTAGACTGACCTAAATAACTAAATAAAAAAATACTAATGATAATATGACTTAATTAAGATTTAATATAGCCACAACCCAACTATTCATAGTAATATACACTATGGAAGTAAGGGAATAACACCAAAGCTTGTTCTCATCTGAAGACAAAGCTTCCTTGTAAGAACTGGGTTCATCATTAGTACTCATCAAAGCAAATATACAATGGAAATTAGGTGGGATATACCTATCAAATGGATTCTATTTCCTTGCGGATCTTCTCAAAGGGGTTTCTGCTTGTTCCTCAATATGTTCATCTTGATCATCTATCTCAGAAGAATGTTGTGAACTCTCCTCATCCACTCCATCCAATTATTCTTCAACATGTGCATCTTCTTGCTTCTTATTATTTATCTCAAAATAAATTGTTTGAGAAGTATCCTTCTCCTTTGATTGTTCTTATCCTAGATAAGCTCTAAATTCCTTGAAAATCACATCTCTAGATAAAGTAATTTTTTGAGTTAGTGGATTCCAAAGCTTGTAACCTTTTACATTTTCACCATAACCTATGAATATGCATTTTTGTGCTTTAGGATCCAATTTAAATCATTTTTCTTGAGGCACATGAACAAAATCCTTGCAACCAAAGATCCTTAAATGTGCAACACTAGGATTCCTACCTAACCACATTTCATAAGGAGTTTTATCTTCAATAGACAAACTAGGGGATCTATTGATTAAATAACAAGTACTTACAACCTCAGCCCAAAGGGACTGATCTAGCTTAGCACTACTTAACACACTCCTAGCTCTTTCCATTAACGTTCAGTTCATCTTTTCTGCTACTCCATTTTGTTGAGGTGTATATGGAGTAGTTTTTTGTCTCACAATTCTTTCATGCTTACAATAATCATGAAATTCCCTAGAACAATATTCACCACCATTATATGATCTCAACACTTTTATCTTATGATCTAATTGTTTCTCAACCAAATCCTTAAATTATTTAAACTTATTAAAAACATCATATTTGTTATGCATAAAATAGATCCAAGTGTATCTTGAGATATCATTAATAAATGTGACATGGTATCTAGATTTTCCAATAGAGTCAATATCCACAGGGCCCATTACATCTAAATGAATAATCTCTAATAATATTTTAGCTTTATTTTTTCCACTAGTAAATTTAGATCTAGATTGCTTTCCAAACACACAATTCTCACAAAATTCATTGTTTCCAATATTATAATTAGGAATACCGTCAACCAATTTTTTATTAAGAATGGTCCTAAGACCTTTTTCTCCAATGTGGCCCAATCTATGGTGCACAACATACATGAATTTTCAGCTTTAGTTACATTGGTTAAATTATTTACATTGGAGGTATTCAACTTAAACCAAAGTCCCAATCTGAGATCCTTTAACAACCACCATATTCCCTTTCACCGATGTGCAACCACCTTTGTCAAATGTCACATACATTCCATAATCATTGAACTTAGAGACATAAAGTAGATTTCTAGCAAGTCCTAGAATATGTAAAACATCATTAAGGGTCTTAACCCTACCATCACTAAAACATAACTTTACCTCTCCTTTTCCAATAACCTTTGTTGTCATGTTGTATCCAAAGAATACATCCCCTCCATCATATTCAATATACTTAGTGAACCACTCCTTGTTAGGAGTCATATGATAGAAGCAACCTGAATCAATAAGCCAAGAGTTATCAACAATAGTATTAGAAGAAATGAATAATGCATCATTATTTTCATCCGTGGATTTCTATGTAGAAGCATCAAAACTCTATTTCTTTCTATTACAATCTTTCTTTATATGTCTAGGTTTTCCATAATTCCAACACTTTACCTTACTCTTACCAGGGGTTTTAGACCATCCTTTGGACTTATCCTTTCCTTTCTTGTCTTCCTTATATTCCTTTTCCTTAGGCCTACCTCTTACAAATAAGGTATCTTGATATCCAATTTTAGACTTCCTCCTCATCTCCTCTGATAGAAGACTAGGAATTATATTTTCCATCTTTGGATCTATACCACTACCATTGATAGCAACAATTAGATTTTTTGAAGACTCTAGTAAGGAACAAAGTAACAAAATGAATTTATCTTCATCTTCTAGCTTTATATCTATAGATGCTAACTAACTAAGAATAAAATTAAAAGCATTTAAATGATGTGCAATAAAATCACCATCTTTCATCCTTAAATAATATAATTGTCTTTTCAGATACAACTTATTAGTAAGAATTTTGGTTTGATAAATATCACCTATTATCTTCCACAATTTATATGTAGTAGTTTCATCTGAAACATTCAAAAGAATATAATATTCAAGACATAATCTTATGGTTCCTCTTGTGTTCTTATCAAGCTTAGCCCAATCCTCATCTGACATTGTTGTAGGTGACTTTGTCTCATTACCAACAACTAACTAGTGATCTCTTTCTTCAAGAATATCCTCCATTTTTAGTTTCCACATTTCATAATTAGATCCATTTAACCTTTCAATATCTAAACAAGAATTCATTATAACAAACTCATTTTTCTAAAATCAGAAATAAAAATAAATGTTAAAGCTCCCACTACAGCCAACAAACCTTCAATCTTTTTAAGATAAAGGCATCCCAAAATCTACCCAATGTCAACTCTAATACCAAATGTTGAAAATTGAGGTGATTATGTAGCTTAATATTTTGTAAAACTTTGTGATTGCTAATCTAATTTAGTATTCTTTGTTATAGACTTTTTGTGGATGATTATCTGGTTAGATTCATTTTACCATTTGTAGAATGGAGATAGAAGTTTGTAGAAGAATTAGAAAAAATATTAAAGAAGTTACACAACATATATCGTGAAGAAACCCTTTTGGGAAAAAACTCCACCAAGAATCAATGTATTATTTAAAGAAGTTACACAACATATACCGTGAAGAAACCCTTTCAGGAAAAAACTCCACCAAGAATCAATGTATTATTTAATCTCAAAATAAGATTACAATAATTCCAATCCTTGTTTGAGATACTTCTTTTTCCTTCAACACATCTTCTTCACAACCTATATAATAAAATCTGATGCAAACTCTTTTCAACTTGCTTGAGATAAATAGAAAATAATTAGCCTTGTAAACTCCAAATAGTTACAATTACAAAGCTCAATGCTTATCTCACAAAACATACACCTATTCCTTGCAAGTAGAGTTCTACCATGAAGAATAATGCCAAAACAACTGCTTCATCCATTTGGATGTCCCAAACTGAAGTCATAACTCAAACTTGATTATGAAGATATCTTCTAAGCTTATGCTCAAAGTTGGCACCCAAGGATGGGCCCACTTAACTTAGCCTTATAAAATATCTTATAATGCAAAAGTGTTAACTCCAAGAAGCCAACTTGGGCCCCCAAGGTGGGTCCAAGCCAATCTCTATAAACTGAATCATATATCTCCACCATTCATGTAAATACCATGCATGATTGATCATTCTCTATTAACTGAAAGCATTCACCTCTTATCTATCATGCAAATCAATTCATTATTATGTATTTCAAGTCAACTTAATTCAACTAACATGCATCTCAAACTAACTACATATAAGTAAAGATAACTGAACAATAACTTAACTTAACTTAACTTAGCTGATACTAAACTGAACTGAATTGAACTTAACTTAATTGATCTAATCTAAACTGAACTTAACTAAACTTCATGCATGTAAACATCAACCCCTAACTTCTAGGATCTTTACATGCATTACATAAGTTTTATCTTTTTCTTGAAACAGTTAACTTAACTCAAGATGGGTTCCACCTTCCATGTGGGAACCCCATGTGCTCCTATTATTTGGGAACTCATATTAGACACCCTCACATGTTCCTATCATTTATAATTAATTACAAATGTCAATTAACATGATTATTTCATTCAAAATTAACCTCTTTCTAATCCTAGTGTGGGGTAACACTTTCCAAGGACCTGGGAGATACATGAAATAATGTTTAGGATTACAATTAAATGGAATCCTATTTCCAAAAATTTCTTTGATTTTTCCACTCTTGGAGATATTAGGAATGATTTTCACTAAGAAGAGACCCTAAATGAACTAAGAAAAATCTGTTTGAACATACCTTACACTATTTCACATTTACAATATCTATTATATCACCACCTTGCATAAAACACTTTTCTTTCCTATGATGCCATCTTGTTTGTTCATGGGTGTCAAGCATATATAGCTTTGCTTCCCTCATGAAGCTCAAAGTTTATTATTGTGTGGTGCCTTATCAAAGTTATTTGTAGGTATAACTTTGGTATGGTTGTACATATGGGAGTCGAACTTAAGCATGGCTTTCCCATAGCCACTTGCTTGTGCGTGTGAATGCATATCGACCATGTGCATGTGTCTCACTTCTCTAGGGGCTCACCTAGTTGATGGACTAAGGTTCCACTAGCCCTTGTGAACATACATTTGGTTTTCATAGTGGACAATGTGTTCCATTTGTAGGCCACCCTTTTTGGAAACTCACCTAGGAGACAACATGAAGTTTCATTGCCTTAGAGTGAGCATGCATTTTTAGACAAAAAAATTAGATATGATCCACAACATACGGGGCAAAAAGTCAAAGAATGATCCAACTTTTCTTTCTTTTTCTTCCATCTTTATGTCTTTGACATTGCATGTTTGTGTATCTTGTTTTGTTGCATATCATACACCTTGTGAGTCACTTTGTGCTTATGTTGGTTTGATGTAGGATCTTGGATCCTAGTGGTTTGGTTGCCTCCTTGATCCTTGTTATCCTATACCATCCACATTGGTACACTTGGACCCCTCTTAAATGTCTACATTAGTGTGAATTTGAAGAAAGTGGGGGCTAAATGTAAGGTAGAAAAATGTCAACCTTTGCAATTTCACACTTTATTTGAGAATTATTAACATTAAAATGGACCTAATGTTTCCTTGATGTAGTGTTGTAATGTGTTTTAAGCATTCATTTTATTTTTAGGGCCCTCTTAAGCTCAATAAACCTACTTTTTTCTTAATTTAGTGTTGTAAAGTGTATTTATTTACACCTTCAAATAAAGTTTTGGGACCTCTTACATTTATGACCTTCATATCATCATTAATAGGTTCTTGAGACCCTTTATTATGCATCTTGAGGCATATCTCAACTCATATCTCGACAGAATCAACAAATACACCTAAGTTTCCAACTCCTTGATACTTCCTCCACCTGAAAAGGCTTGGTGGGACCCATATGTCTCCTTGGGTGTATGAGTCACACTCATATGGGACCTATATCCCACAAGTGGCATATGAGTCCCATTTGGCCCCTTTTTAGGGTTTTGAGTGGGAAATCAAGGTTTTACATTCAAATCTCACGAATTTTGACATTTGGGATCTAATAAATAGTAAGTTAGATGGGATTCCTATATAAATAAGGTTTCAAATCATTATTTCACCTAAGAATTCATGATATATCAACCTAATAAATCAAGAATCAAGCATCCTAATACTTCACAAGATCATTATTGAGTATTCAAGAGCATTTTGAAGGCATTCAAGGGTAGATTTCTTCATCATTTGTTGTAGCAATCCAAGATATATCATCATGTCAAAGGAATTATATATCAAACATGTTGTTGAGCTAGTGTTGTGATGTAGCATCCTAGATCCATTTGCAAGAATTGTTTCATATTCAATTTAAGATCAAGATCTACATTCTTCATGGCCACTTCGTGGTAGGTTGCAAACATACATTGCAAGACATCATCTAAGGTATCATTGTTCATGTTTCATAATTCATGTTTCATGTTCATGTTTCATTGTTGCATCATAAGGTTTAATTACCTAAACAGGGCTTGACCAAGGAAAGCCTCTATTCCATAAGAATCAACATGTTTTTCTCTCTCTACATGTGTGATTTGAGATCTAGGTGTCTTGAAGCTTGAAGGATCTTTGAAGAGTAAGTTGCAAGATTGAAGAAAGTTGTCAGAGTTGTCTCCTCACTTGCAAGATCACAAAAATTAAATTGCTAGAGAATACCAGAATTTTAGCCAAACCCTAATACTAGGATTAAATTTCCACTTGTTCCATATGAGTCCCAATACTACCTTTTTCCAAATTTCAGGAGATCCATCTCAATCACTGAGAGATTCTAATTTTGGCACAGAAACCTTAGTCAAGGACTAAATCATCCAGATTGGTGTATGATTCTAATGGGCATCAAACAACATAAATTCAGGGTCTTGGAACTTGCTTTTACCTCAACTTTCTTCCAAGTGCACCTCTATTCATTCTCATTTTTTTATTATGTATTTTAGTTTCATTTCCTAGGTCATCTAATTAGGTTTTGCATGCTACATTCATTTCTTGTCTTTCCAAGCCCTAGCTTGATGGTGAACCCATCTTTATTCTATTATCACACCCATATGACAACCTTTAGTAGATATCTTTCCATTATTACATCCTTGGATTGACATCTCTATGGTTTCCTTGAATGAAACTTGAAAAAAATTGGTCTATGTCCCTAAACCCTAGTTTGTATTCCACCTACCAAAGGGAAGAACGCCTAGTTTCTTTGCTTCAATTACACTAGGGTTTTCTAGTCATCTTTGGTGTTTGTTGCTAGAAGATACATTGCCTCTCCTTTTCATTGGAAAAGTGAAAAGGATGGAGTATTTTCCCAAGAATTATAGAGCCCATTTGTTGTTCTTTTGAGGGAAAATCCCTTCTTAGGATGTATATGTTGAGAGTAGTTGAATATTTTTTATAAAGTAAAATATCCCAGTATTTACAAGTACATCAAACATATTTTTGGGGAAGAAATATTACAGCATAAGCATAGAGGTTGATTTTTCCTTCCAATCTGGTTTCAAATTTCATTTCAAATTTGATGGATACATTGTAATGTTTTGAATCAGTGGAGAAAATTGTAATCAAAGTAGTTAGAGGGATTTTCCTAAGAAATAACGCTTTGCTTAAAAGTGCTTAGGCCTATGATTTTTGGAAAGGCCAAGGATACATGGGTTGCATCTTTCCAAGGCACTTTCTTATGCACAAAAGGTGTTATGTGTCAACCTATGATGCACTGAAGATGGCATTTAAACTGAATGACTACAATTTAATAAATAGAGCTCTTAATTGACACTCTCATGAAATTGGTGAGGATGTTGATACAAGTTTTAAATAAAAATTCCATGGGGTCTCCTTCTTTTAGATTTGGTGGCTCATGAGAAAATACAAACTTTTAACATTGAAATGACAACAATCACTTATAGACATATTCTTTGTTCATTCATCTCACTCCAAGTGTACCTTCTTTTATTTTTTTATGTTTTAAATGTGAAAGTCAAGGGAATTTTATGCTATCTTCTTGAGGCTTCCTTTCAATGTGGTAGTTTGGAAATTTCTAGTTTAGGCACACTTGGAGTGAGATAAATGAACAAATAATACGACTATAAGTGACTATTGTCATTTCAGTGTTAAAGTTTTGCATTTTCTCATGATCCCCCACACCACTTAATTCCTTAAATTAATGGCCAAATGATGATAATTTGTGTAGAGTACAAGGTCATGAATACCTGTATGAACTTCCATTGCTTTTTTTAGGATGTTGTTTCCAACTTTAAAAAAAAAAATCATGTGTTCTCCTTTAAAAACTTTTCAAGAGAAACATTGGATAAGAACTTTAATTCCCTTACAAGTAAATTCTCGAGGAGAACATGTTTCTCTCATCAATTTAAATGAAGATAATTTCATGGAATGTTAGCAGTATTCATGCCCCTAAAAAAAGAGCTCGAATCAAGCATCAATTGGATGCTTGTGGAGTTGATCTCATAATAATTCTTTAGGAATCTAATTTTCCTGAGGAAATGTATGAATCTACCATCCAGAAATGGATAAAATGGAAGTCAGTATTTTCACCAGTACAAGGTGCATCTAGAGGACTTATTACTCAATGGAACATTAAAACAAGTTCAGTTGAGGTAGTCAAAAATGAAAAAAAATTGGCAGTTAATAAAAATTTCAAATTTTGACTTAAAATTTTGGTTGATAAATGTTTATGGTTTGACTTCCAAAAATGATAAGAAAAATCTTTGGGAAGTCCTTACACAAGTTTTGGATGACATAGGAGAAGAGAAGGTAATCTTAGTTGGTTATTTCAATGCAATAACTTCACTTCAAGAGAAGAAAGGAGGTATCTATCTACCTCCAAAAATAATATATTTTATATCTTTCGTTCAAGATAATGCCTTAATTGATGTTATACCTGAAAAGGGAAAATACACCTGGAAAATTTGTAGAAAGAACTTCTTGTAGATTGCTATACATTTGGATAGATTATTTTCATCTCCAAACTATATATCAAGTGGAAACATTTTACAACTAGGATTCTACCCCTATCTAGATTGGATCATTATGCAATTTCATTAAATATATCAATCAAAAATTCTTGTCCAAATAGAAAGTCATCAGTTAAATTTGGAAAGATGTGGTTCATGCATCCAAATTTTCTACCATTAATTCAACAATGGTGGGTAAGTGCTCCATATGTAAGAGGGTCTAAAATGTATTAGCTGTGTAATAAATTGATGTACGTTAAGCAACAAATTAAACTTTGGAATGTTCACGTCTTCAAGAACATTTTTGAACAGAAGGGAAAGGTGTTCAAATAGTTAACAAAAATAAATGACCATATTATTTTGCAAGGTTTGGATGCCACAACCTTCAAATAGAAAAGGAAGTTGGGGGTGGAATGGACTAAGTTACTTGACAGGGGATAAATATATTGGAGACAAAAGTGTAACGCCCCACTGTGCAAACCCCAAAGGAACTAATAACAACAAAACAATTTTTTTTTTTAAATAATTATATAATAAACATACTTAAGTATTCTAACATAACAATTGTACTAAGTTACACGACCAATTCCCTTGGGGTACACGAGGTGACAATACTATTCTAACCCATAACAATGATAATAAGATAACAATAATTAAACAATTACATAAATCTATTCATCCCCATTTCATCATTGAAATATCCATTAAACAATAACCATATTCATAACATATGTACATATGACAACAAAAGATACTATAAAGATATGAAGCATTTATATTACCACAAAAATAACACAACTTAACACAACTATTACAAATGATCATTCTTGAATAAATACATGGCTTGAATATACATTACATCTGAATGATAGTAAAATACAACTGTCTGAACATACAACTCAATAAACACATATACAATTTACAACAAGGTCATCCCAACACACGTGGGAGACAATACATCAATGAATACATTACATCTAAAGTATAACATCTGCAATAGAAAGGGAACCCAACGGGGTGCAAAGCACGTTCCACCCAACCACCCCCATGCTGGGAGTAGACAAGGAAGGATCCCCGACCAAGCACGTCTAACAGAATAAAGACTTACTCCAGATAGACAACTTAACACCAAAGACCACAAAGATAACTAAACAAAGATAAATCCAAAAGGCACAACAACAAACCACTTCAGAACATAACAACAAGTCACAATCAAAACATCAATGAAACTCGAGACATAATATCAAAGACTACTTCCAACAATGACCAAAGACAAATCCATAAATCACTTCCAGAGGACTTCAGTAAATCAACACAAATAGAATGTTAGCTTGAGAGTGTCATCGCATGGTTTCACATGGATTATCATGACAACCTATCACAAGGTGCCACCTCCATCTCTACATGGATTCTCCAGACAACCAAGTAAAGGTGTGGCCTCCATCTATGGTTCTCCTGATAGCCTATCTCAAGGCACCGCTCCATAGGGTTACTCATGCAGAGTCGTTAACCTTTCGTGAAGACAAGGCAATGACCTTGCCAACCACAGCCTTCTCAGTCCCTTTTAGTCTATGATAGCACTAACAGGCGAACGAGGCTTGACAATTATCTTATTAGTGTTTAATCCCCACCCGTGGTTTATTACTTAAGTTATCACTGATTAATCTAACTCTACGTGGGTTACTCTGACAGCCCCTTTGTGCACTGGCTCCCATTAGATCCACTCTCTCTAAACACTCAACACAAAATATCCAATTACCAAAGGATTGTATCACAAGCAGAACTAAACCAACAATGGATCAACAGCGAGGCACAACCCTCTTGCCCAAAATCATACATATAACATTCACAAATGGTACAATCCAAATGTACATTAACATCACATCCAAGGCCAATCATAAGAACAACATCAAACTACAAGATTGAATATAGATAATAGTATCCACACCTCTGGAAGTCCTAAACACAACCTAGGTTCCTAAACCAGACAAGTTAACTCTAGGGTTTTCCTGTGAGACATAACCTAATCAAAAGAAAATCACAATAGATTTGATGAAGGCTCAAGAATAAGCAAACAATGCTACACAATTAATTTCAAACATAATAAATTTTGTCAATCAATCAAATCAATTACTTGAGCACTAACACATCATTTATCTCTAATTTTCTTGATTACATTATCACATTGTAATATATAAAAACAATATGTAATTATCCACTCTCGCAACATATAAGATCCATTTATATATATACAATTAAAACAATATAAAAAATTTATACTTATAAAATCCATTATGAAAATAATCTTAATTCTAAACACACATATATTTTAAATTATTAAAAATATATTAAGACTAATTTTATTTTATAAAAATCATTTTACAAAAAAATTTATTACAAAATTTATTAAATATCATTTAGAAAATTATTAAATATGTTAATTAATTATATAAAATTATATTATCAACCATATTTGAATTAAATAAAAATTAAATTATAAAACTATTTTATAAACGATTTTGAATTAAGTCATAATCGAATAATAAAAAAAAAATGAATTTAAAACTCAATAGAAATATATATATTAAATAATATATAAACATAAAATAAATCAAATCACACTAAAATTTAAAAAAAATGAATAAAATAAAATAAAATAAAATAAAATAAAAACAAACAAATAAAATTTTAAAAGGCCTGCATAGAAGCCCATGCCCTAACATGGCAATGAGGGGACCACTGTACGCAATCCCCACCAGACTGCACCCAGCAGTCTCGACTGATGTGCGCAGCCGGTGATGGTTGCGTATAGCAAGCCTCGGGGTCGGTGGGGGTACGGCCTGGGCCGACCTCCCACCTTCCCCAATAAATAAAAAAAGTTAATATTTATTTATATTTTGATTTATATTTCTTTATATTTATTTTTAAATACATACTTCTGTCCAAACACACAGGCACGGAAATTTAAACGAATAAATAAACATGTTTTTAAATTAATAATAATAATAATAATTTCATTTTTCTACTATTTATTTCCTTTCATAAAATTTAAAAGAAAACTCTCAATTGTAGATTTCGAGATTTATGGAAATAAATATAAATATATATTTTAATTTTAATTTTAATTTTAATTTTTTTTTGGAATACTTTTAATTATGGGTATCTGTGCAGTACCTAGAGTACATAGGTCTACAACTATAAAGATTACAAAATAAGATGAATTATATACAAATAAGGCATATCTTTATTTTTCTATATATATATGTGAAATTTATAACATAATAATATGACATTCAGATTTTCACATTAGATATAAAACAAATCAGACAATTAATTCAATCTACAATAAGGGTAATTTCCATTTCAACAATAAATTTCACAGTTATATTGAAGAATTTCCAAAATTTCTATTATATTTTTCCTACCAACGAGTTCAAGGGTTTTAATCTGAACAAGTTTTCAAATCACATATCTTCTTTCTATAATTTAAAAAAAAAAAAAACACAGCAAACAGATATTGTTCAAAGCACAACAGAAATAATAATAAATAACAGAAGAAAACCTGGAGTCCTTCGTCTGGTGAAGAATCCAACACAATGATCTTCTTTCGAACGTGGAACCCCTCTGCAGCTTATTTTCAAAATTCCTGTCTTTAGCTCATTTCTTGATCTTCGACCTTCAATGTTCTTATGTATCTATCTTTTTCTTCCAAAACCACAATAAATTTTTACCCAGAAAAACACCAAACCAAAAACTATCTTTCTTTTTATTTTTCTTTTTTCCAATCCCAAAACAACAGAGCAAAACTTATGTGTGTGAATAATTCTTTTATAAAAATAATAAATCAAAACAAAGAATCAATAAAGCTCTTCCGCTTTCTTTTCTCAAAAATCCTCCTCTCTTATTGGTCATTTTCCCAGCTTTTAAAAGCACAACTTATCTACAATTTTAATTAAAATAATTTATTTAATCAAGATATTATCCTCACATGATTTTCTAATATAATATTAATAAAAAGATAATATTTAATTATCTTCAACAATATTAATTTAATTTAATTTCTTGCACTTTAATTAATTAAATACTTTTTTTTTAATTTACAATATATTTAAATTTAATATTTTTCTAACTCACAATTAAATCAAAACAACAAGTCAACTTTAATTAATTATCTTATCAAATAAGATTAATTACTCGAACACTAACCATAAATAAATACTCAACAATCAAAATGCATAAAAACAAGGACAACACTTCACTCATGACACAACAACTTACAACATGACGATGGACTTGGGACGGGGACACTTCCAAACCTATTCCCTTTTTTAACCTTTTACCCATTGGGTTAATTTATTGCTCACCCTATCCTGCCGAAGCAGGTGGAATCGAGACTCATTCCTGCAATCCTGCATCCAAATAAACGCCAAGTAGCACATGTATATATATATAATCAAACATCCTATCATGAGAAGGAATTGCAGTGTAGCAGGGCACTCGTGGACGAGGGATGCTACACTGTCCTCTCACCTACTCTATTCTAACAATTACAATATCAATGACTAACAAACATTTCTAACCAACTTGATCATAAGATAACATGATACTTAACTACTGCATCATAACTAATTATTAAACCATTGCATTATAAAATAATACTGAGTTCAAATAACATAATCACCATAGAATCATCACATCAACATATAAAACATTAATGAACAACTATTTGAGTAGACAATAATCCAATCAACACACAGAGTGACATAAATCATACTAATAATGTCATATCAAATGATCATGTCCACTAAAGGAATAACACCATCAAACTTCAAACCAACCAAATCAAACCATAATAGTATCATCATAGTATCAACGTATCAAGTTAAAGCATAGAAATTAATAAATCCAAACAGTAAGAGGAGGGGTTTTACAAAAAGTCTCAAGAGTTGTGGCATTTAAACTGAATGACTACAATTTACTAAATAGAGCTCTTAATTGACACTCTCATGAAATTGGTGAGGATGTTGATACAAGTTTTAAATAAAAATTCCATGGGGTCTCCTTCTTTTAGATTTGGTGGCTCATGAGAAAATACAAAATTTTAACATTGAAATGACAACAATCACTTATAGACATATTCTTTGTTCATTCATCTCACTCCAAGTGTACCTTCTTTTATTTTTTTATGTTTTAAATGTGAAAGTCAAGGGAATTTTATGCTATCTTCTTGAGGCTTCCTTTCAATGTGGTAGTTTGGAAATTTCTAGTTTAGGCACACTTGGAGTGAGATAAATGAACAAATAATACGACTATAAGTGACTATTGTCATTTCAGTGTTAAAGTTTTGCATTTTCTCATGATCCCCCACACCACTTAATTCCTTAAATTAATGGCCAAATGATGATAATTTGTGTAGAGTACAAGGTCATGAATACCTGTATGAACTTCCATTGCTTCTTTTAGGATGTTGTTTCCAACTTTAAAAAAAAAAATCATGTGTTCTCCTTTAAAAACTTTTCAAGAGCAACATTGGATAAGAACTTTAATTCCCTTACAAGTAAATTCTCGAGGAGAACATGTTTCTCTCATCAATTTAAATGAAGATAATTTCATGGAATGTTAGCAGTATTCATGCCCCTAAAAAAAGATGGCATTTAAACTGAATGACTACAATTTACTAAATAGAGCTCTTAATTGACACTCTCATGAAATTGGTGAGGATGTTGATACAAGTTTTAAATAAAAATTCCATGGGGTCTCCTTCTTTTAGATTTGGTGGCTCATGAGAAAATACAAACTTTTAACATTGAAATGACAACAATCACTTATAGACATATTCTTTGTTCATTCATCTCACTCCAAGTGTACCTTCTTTTATTTTTTTATGTTTTAAATGTGAAAGTCAAGGGAATTTTATGCTATCTTCTTGAGGCTTCCTTTCAATGTGGTAGTTTGGAAATTTCTAGTTTAGGCACACTTGGAGTGAGATAAATGAACAAATAATACGACTATAAGTGACTATTGTCATTTCAGTGTTAAAGTTTTGCATTTTCTCATGATCCCCCACACCACTTAATTCCTTAAATTAATGGCCAAATGATGATAATTTGTGTAGAGTACAAGGTCATGAATACCTGTATGAACTTCCATTGCTTTTTTTAGGATGTTGTTTCCAACTTTAAAAAAAAAAATCATGTGTTCTCCTTTAAAAACTTTTCAAGAGAAACATTGGATAAGAACTTTAATTCCCTTACAAGTAAATTCTCGAGGAGAACATGTTTCTCTCATCAATTTAAATGAAGATAATTTCATGGAATGTTAGCAGTATTCATGCCCCTAAAAAAAGAGCTCGAATCAAGCATCAATTGGATGCTTGTGGAGTTGATCTCATAATAATTCTTTAGGAATCTAATTTTCCTGAGGAAATGTATTAATCTACCATCCAGAAATGGATAAAATGGAAGTCAGTATTTTCACCAGTACAAGGTGCATCTAGAGGACTTATTACTCAATGGAACATTAAAACAAGTTCAGTTGAGGTAGTCAAAAATGAAAAAAAATTGGCAGTTAATAAAAATTTCAAATTTTGACTTAAAATTTTGGTTGATAAATGTTTATGGTTTGACTTCCAAAAATGATAAGAAAAATCTTTGGGAAGTCCTTACACAAGTTTTGGATGACATAGGAGAAGAGAAGGTAATCTTAGTTGGTTATTTCTATGCAATAACTTCACTTCAAGAGAAGAAAGGAGGTATCTATCTACCTCCAAAAATAATATATTTTATATCTTTCGTTCAAGATAATGCCTTAATTGATGTTATACCTGAAAAGGGAAAATACACCTGGAAAATTTGTAGAAAGAACTTCTTGTATATTGCTATACATTTGGATAGATTATTTTCATCTCCAAACTATATATCAAGTGGAAACATTTTACAACTAGGATTCTACCCCTATCTAGATTGGATCATTATGCAATTTCATTAAATATATCAATCAAAAATTCTTGTACAAATAGAAAGTCATCAGTTAAATTTGGAAAGATGTGGTTCATTAATCCAAATTTTCTACCATTAATTCAACAATGGTGGGTAAGTGCTCCATATGTAAGAGGGTCTAAAATGTATTAGCTGTGTAATAAATTGATGTACGTTAAGCAACAAATTAAACTTTGGAATGTTCACGTCTTCAAGAACATTTTTGAACAGAAGGGAAAGGTGTTCAAATAGTTAACAAAAATAAATGACCATATTATTTTGCAAGGTTTGGATGCCACAACCTTCAAATAGAAAAGGAAGTTGGGGGTGGAATGGACTAAGTTACTTGACAGGGGATAAATATATTGGAGACAAAAGTGTAACGCCCCACTGTGCAAACCCCAAAGGAACTAATAACAACAGAACAAATTTTTTTTTTTAAATAATTATATAATAAACATACTTAAGTATTCTAACATAACAATTGTACTAAGTTACACGACCAATTCCCTTGGGGTACACGAGGTGACAATACTATTCTAACCCATAACAATGATAATAAGATAACAATAATTAAACAATTACATAAATCTATTCATCCCCATTTCATCATTGAAATATCCATTAAACAATAACCATATTCATAACATATGTACATATGACAACAAAAGATACTATAAAGATATGAAGCATTTATATTACCACAAAAATAACACAACTTAACACAACTATTACAAATGATCATTCTTGAATAAATACATGGCTTGAATATACAGTGCATCTGAATGATAGTAAAATACAACTGTTTGAACATAAAACTCAATAAACACATATACAATTTACAACAAGGTCATCCCAACACACGTGGGAGACAATACATCAATGAATACATTACATCTAAAGTATAACATCTGCAACAGAAAGGGAACCCAACGGGGTGCAAAGCACGTTCCACCCAACCACCCCCGTGCTGGGAGTAGACAAGGAAGGATCCCCGACCAAGCACGTCTAATAGAACAAAGACTTACTCCAGATAGACAACTTAACACCAAAGACCACAAAGATAACTAAACAAAGATAAATCCAAAAGGCACAACAACAAACCACTTCAGAACATAACAACAAGTCACAATCACAACATTAATGAAACTCGAGACATAATATCAAAGACTACTTCCAACAATGACCAAAGACAAATCCATAAACCACTTCCAGAGGACTTCAGTAAATCAACACAAATAGAATGTTAGCTTGAGAGTGTCATCGCATGGTTTCACATGGATTATCCTGACAACCTATCACAAGGTGCCACCTCCATCTCTACATGGATTCTCCAGACAACCAAGTAAAGGTGTGGCCTCCATCTATGGTTCTCCTGATAGCCTATCTCAAGGCACCGCTCCATAGGGTTACTCATGCAGAGTCGTTAACCTTTCGTGAAGACAAGGCAATGACCTTGCCAACCATAGCCTTCTCAGTCCCTTTTAGTCTATGATAGCACTAACAGGCGAACGAGGCTTGACAATTATCTTATTAGTGTTTAATCCCCACCTGTGGTTTATTACTTAAGTTATCACTGATTAATCTAACTCTACGTGGGTTACCCTGACAGCCCCTTTGTGCGCCGGCCCCCACTAGAGCCACTCTCTCTAAACACTCAACACAAAATATCCAATTACCAAAGGATTGTATCACAAGCAGAACTAAACCAACAATGGATCAACAGCGAGGCACAACCCTCTTGCCCAAAATCATACATATAACATTCACAAATGGTACAATCCAAATGTACATTAACATCACATCCAAGGCCAATCATAAGAACAACATCAAACTACAAGATTGAATATAGATAATAGTATCCACACCTCTGGAAGTCCTAAACACAACCTAGGTTCCTAAACCAGACAAGTTAACTCTAGGGTTTTCCTGTGAGACATAACCTAATCAAAAGAAAATCACAATAGATTTGATGAAGGCTCAAGAATAAGCAAACAATGCTACACAATTAATTTCAAACATAATAAATTTTGTCAATCAATCAAATCAATTACTTGAGCACTAACACATCATTTATCTCTAATTTTCTTGATTACATTATCACATTGTAATATATAAAAACAATATGTAATTATCCACTCTCGCAACATATAAGATCCATTTATATATATACAATTAAAACAATATAAAAAATTTATACTTATAAAATCCATTATGAAAATAATCTTAATTCTAAACACACATATATTTTAAATTATTAAAAATATATTAAGACTAATTTTATTTTATAAAAATCATTTTACAAAAAAATTTATTACAAAATTTATTAAATATCATTTAGAAAATTATTAAATATGTTAATTAATTATATAAAATTATATTATCAACCATATTTGAATTAAATAAAAATTAAATTATAAAACTATTTTATAAACGATTTTGAATTAAGTCATAATCGAATAATAAAAAAAAAATGAATTTAAAACTCAATAGAAATATATATATTAAATAATATATAAACATAAAATAAATCAAATCACACTAAAATTTAAAAAAAATGAATAAAATAAAATAAAATAAAATAAAATAAAAACAAACAAATAAAATTTTAAAAGGCCTGCATAGAAGCCCATGCCCTAACATGGCAATGAGGGGACCACTGTACGCAATCCCCACCAGACTGCACCCAGCAGTCTCGACTGATGTGCGCAGCCGGTGATGGTTGCGTATAGCAAGCCTCGGGGTCGGTGGGGGTACGGCCTGGGCCGACCTCCCACCTTCCCCAATAAATAAAAAAAGTTAATATTTATTTATATTTTGATTTATATTTCTTTATATTTATTTTTAAATACATACTTCTGTCCAAACACACAGGCACGGAAATTTAAACGAATAAATAAACATGTTTTTAAATTAATAATAATAATAATAATTTCATTTTTCTACTATTTATTTCCTTTCATAAAATTTAAAAGAAAACTCTCAATTGTAGATTTCGAGATTTATGGAAATAAATATAAATATATATTTTAATTTTAATTTTAATTTTAATTTTTTTTTGGAATACTTTTAATTATGGGTATCTGTGCAGTACCTAGAGTACATAGGTCTACAACTATAAAGATTACAAAATAAGATGAATTATATACAAATAAGGCATATCTTTATTTTTCTATATATATATGTGAAATTTATAACATAATAATATGACATTCAGATTTTCACATTAGATATAAAACAAATCAGACAATTAATTCAATCTACAATAAGGGTAATTTCCATTTCAACAATAAATTTCACAGTTATATTGAAGAATTTCCAAAATTTCTATTATATTTTTCCTACCAACGAGTTCAAGGGTTTTAATCTGAACAAGTTTTCAAATCACATATCTTCTTTCTATAATTTAAAAAAAAAAAAAACACAGCAAACAGATATTGTTCAAAGCACAACAGAAATAATAATAAATAACAGAAGAAAACCTGGAGTCCTTCGTCTGGTGAAGAATCCAACACAATGATCTTCTTTCGAACATGGAACCCCTCTGCAGCTTATTTTCCAAATTCCTGTCTTTAGCTCATTTCTTGATCTTCGACCTTCAATGTTCTTATGTATCTATCTTTTTCTTCCAAAACCACAATAAATTTTTACCCAGAAAAACACCAAACCAAAAACTATCTTTCTTTTTATTTTTCTTTTTTCCAATCCCAAAACAACAGAGCAAAACTTATGTGTGTGAATAATTCTTTTATAAAAATAATAAATCAAAACAAAGAATCAATAAAGCTCTTCCGCTTTCTTTTCTCAAAAATCCTCCTCTCTTATTGGTCATTTTCCCAGCTTTTAAAAGCACAACTTATCTACAATTTTAATTAAAATAATTTATTTAATCAAGATATTATCCTCACATGATTTTCTAATATAATATTAATAAAAAGATAATATTTAATTATCTTCAACAATATTAATTTAATTTAATTTCTTGCACTTTAATTAATTAAATACTTTTTTTTTAATTTACAATATATTTAAATTTAATATTTTTCTAACTCACAATTAAATCAAAACAACAAGTCAACTTTAATTAATTATCTTATCAAATAAGATTAATTACTCGAACACTAACCATAAATAAATACTCAACAATCAAAATGCATAACAACAAGGACAACACTTCACTCATGACACAACAACTTACAACATGACGACGGACTTGGGACGGGGACACTTCCAAACCTATTCCCTTTTTTAACCTTTTACCCATTGGGTTAATTTATTGCTCACCCTATCCTGCCGAAGCAGGTGGAATCGAGACTCATTCCTGCAATCCTGCATCCAAATAAACGCCAAGTAGCACATGTATATATATATAATCAAACATCCTATCATGAGAAGGAATTGCAGTGTAGCAGGGCACTCGTGGACGAGGGATGCTACACTGTCCTCTCACCTACTCTATTCTAACAATTACAATATCAATGACTAACAAACATTTCTAACCAACTTGATCATAAGATAACATGATACTTAACTACTGCATCATAACTAATTATTAAACCATTGCATTATAAAATAATACTGAGTTCAAATAACATAATCACCATAGAATCATCACATCAACATATAAAACATTAATGAACAACTATTTGAGTAGACAATAATCCAATCAACACACAGAGTGACATAAATCATACTAATAATGTCATATCAAATGATCATGTCCACTAAAGGAATAACACCATCAAACTTCAAACCAACCAAATCAAACCATAATAGTATCATCATAGTATCAACGTATCAAGTTAAAGCATAGAAATTAATAAATCCAAACAGTAAGAGGAGGGGTTTTACAAAAAGTCTCAAGAGTTGTGGCAAAGAGATGGAGATTGTAAAACACAATTTTTCCATATATCTACCCAAATAAAAAAAACCATAAACTCTATTTTTTTAATTCAAGATAGTTCCATAGATGTAGAGTTGTTCCACAAGTGTATAACTCACTAAGGAAAATGACATTTAGCGAGGTGTTAAATTTTTCTCCAAACTTTTGACTACCCCTCATAGCCAAGTGCCAAATTTTGATGTATAGGCTCAAGAATTGTTGGAAGCTGTACCAAAGTTAATTTTTGAAGAGGATAATGATTATTTATTGAAGCATTTTACCTCACAAGAGTTAAAGAATATATTTTTCTCTTTATCACTTCATAATGCTCCAGGTCCAAATGGATAAATACAACTATTTTCTTGTAGAAGTGTTGGGATTTTATTAGTTTCAATCTGCTAATGGAAATGAAGAGTCAAGATGGACTAGAACTATGTTAAAACAATTCAACTCAAATAATATAGTAGTAATCCCAAAAAGAAACCCAAGTCATTTGCAAAATTTATGCCTATTTCATTGTGTAATATATATACAAGATCTTTACAAAGCAATTTAGCTTAGATTATAACCTATACTTAAAATCATATCACAAGAGATAGGAGGCTTTGTGCTAGGTAGAGAAACAACTAAAGGAGCCCTTGTAGCGGATGAGGTATTGCATTCCATCAAGGAAAAAAAATTCCATCTTTTCTTATCAAACTAGATATGATGAAAGCATATGATGGAGTGGATTGGGCACTTTTTATGCAAGTTTTACAAAATTTTGGTTTTAGTAAAAGGCGACACAAATGGATTCTTTTGTATTTATCTAGGGAAAATTTCTCAATCATTATTACTAGATCTTTAGCTTCTTTTTTTAGTTCAACCCAAGGGGTTTGCTAAGGGGATCCTCTATCCCCTTTCGTTTTCATCATAATGGCAGAAGCATTGAGTAGATCTATACAAAAAGTGCATTCTCAAGGTCTATATGGCAAGGTATTCCAATCCCTCATACAAACATTTCAGTCACTCATTCCATATTTGTAGATGACACCATCTTATTTGGAAAATGATCTATTAAAGAAGCTAGTCAAGTAAATGAAATCCTAGATAAATTCTCTAGATGAAGTCCAAAGTTTATATTTTTAACACAAGTGCACCTGTTAAAAGGAAACTAGTGAAATTATTGGTATTTCAATTAGTAGAGCTCTCGTGCATGTAGCTCAGTATATCTTTCTTCATGGGTGAAAATAAGTTTCATATTGGGGAAAGTTATTGAAAGAATTAAAGCCATAATTTTATCATTGAAAGCTAGATGACTCTCTCTACTACGAAAAATCTTGATGATTAAATCTATTCTAGCTACAATTCCATTTTATTATTCTACTATTCTGAAGGCACCTAAAAATAATAATTTTAGAAATGGAGAAGGTAATTAGGAGTTTTTGTGGAGAGGTAACATAGATGATCAAAGGAAATTACCTTTAATATCCTTGGATAAAATGTGTTCAGACAAGCTTAAAGGCTTAGTTGGTCTTCATAATTTGTTAGTAAGGAATATGGATTTTGGTGCAAAGTTGGTTTAGCTAATTTACACAAAGCCAAGTTTGAAGTGGTGTAAAATAATGCAAGAGGAATACCTTGATAATAAAAATCCAGCAAGAATCCTAACACTTTGAAACCCCCCATAGGTTCGACAATGTGGAATTTTATGGTAACATGTAGAGGTTTCATTGTCCCATATATAGATTAGAAAGTAAACAATGGGAAAGAAGTTCATTTTTAAAGGGATTCATGGAATGACTAACCTTCTTTAAACACTTTTTAAGAGCTACAAAAAGTAGAGGAGGTTCTTTCATCAAGTTCGGGTACTAAGTTGAATGATTATGTTCAATCTTTTGATGAAATTATAGGAAATGTAGTATGGAAATATGTTTCAGCTATGCCTATCCCTGCCAATGAAAAAACATTTTTACAAAGCATCCTGAAGGAAAGAGTGGTGATTATATCAAATACTAGGGATAAAATCATTTGGGCACCATGGGTATGTGCAGAATCATGATGGGCCAAAAAGTGGCGATATGATGGGTATGTGTAGGATATGTGGCTAACGACCTTTTTTTTACCCAAATTTGATGAAACAAAAAGGGTTTTTAAAGGAGAATCTCAACTTTCAACCAATATAAATTATGATTTATTTTGAATTTAATAAATAATTATTATTCATTTCCTATTTGAATTACAACTAAAGTCCTTATTGAAAGGCTGATTGAAAAACATATATAGCTTTCCAATGGTATCACATTTTTTTTAATCTGAAACATGTGTCACATTCCATGCTTGACGTACTATAAGATTAAAAAAAAAAAAGAATTTCATGAAGTTTTGACCAAGTTAAGGTGGTTAGACATACAAGTTTTTTTATTTTTTAAAAGTTGTAATAAAAAATTCATAATTAATTATTACTTCAAAAAAAATTATAAAAAAATATGCATCACATTGGGACATGAGTCCTCTACTTATATCTAAAATCTTATAGAAAAATATTATCATTTTATAGTAGTTAGGGTGGTCAAACAGACACCTACTTATCTTTTCCCTGAAATTTAAGTACTACTGCATTGAAATTTCAAATTGTCACCAAATTATTATTTTTTAAATAAACCTAGTAGTTTAGAAACTACATTCAATTTTCTATAGATCTATTCTTACATATTGTTGATATAATATAGATAACTTATTCAATTTTTTACGTTAAGTTTCCTAACTCTGATTTTTCTGAATTTTGAGATAATATATATAACTTATTCAAATTTTTACATCAAGTTGCCTAACTCTTAATTTTCTCAAATTTTTGCCACTTAAGGGCCAATTTTTCCATGATGATCCTACACATACCCCAATTGAATAAATGGAACTACACAATCAAATAGGGTTCTAAATCCATAATCAACATTGTTATGCAAACTCAAAATCAATGGGCATGCTCATTTTGTTGGAATTCGATGCTACTCCCAAAAGTAGGTAGCTTTGCTTGGCTAGCCTTAAGAAACAAGATCTTAACAAGTGACAGATTGGCCAAGATAGGAATAACTAAGATTTTCAAATGTACCTTAAATGTGGGGAGGTCTTTGAAAATGTGGATCACTTGTTTGTTCAATGTTCTTATTCACAAGATTGTTGGTATTTCATTAAATAGAAACTAAACTTATTTTTCACACTTCCCAAAACTCTCTGGGATCTTTTCACCAATTGGCTAGTTATTTTTAAGGCAACACTTTTTGCATACATTTGGAAAATAGTTCCAATAGTTATGATTTGGAATATATGGTGGGAGAGGAATAGGTGAATATTCAAAAAAGAAAGCTCGTTAGTTGAGAAAATTCAACTAAAATTTGAGAAAGCAATCTTTGAGGTGGTCAATTTCTATGTGTAAAATCATAAAAAAAATTGTTTCCTCTTCACGAATTGGGGTAATGATAATTAGGAGTAGTGGAAGTTCATCGTGTTGTCATTTAAAGGTAGTTTTCAAAATCCTTTCAAGAAAAAAGTAGACATAAAAACAATAAAATGGCTTCCTCCTCAACCAGGCTTCTGGTAATTTGGGACTACTAGGAGAAATTATTTGTATTCACAATTGTGTGGGTGCACTATAAGCAAGTAAAGCTATTCACTTCCCTATGTCACAAACAACTTAGTAGAGGCTCAAGCTTTGTTGCATGGTTTGAAGTTAGCACTTAGGCTTGGCATCCAAAAAATACATGTTGAAGGTGAGTATCAAGAGTTTGAATTAATAGAAGGAAGCAATATCATCTCTTCATATCCCAAATTGGTAGATATAGTAACAATGGAAGTATGAATATATGAGCAAGAAAGTCTGAATAGGATGTAAAATTTCAAGAAAGGAAATTTAGTTTATGATTTACATAAGCCTAGAAAGTTAGTGCTTAGCCTGAATTATATTTTAATTGGAAAAATAAAAGTGTATAAGTTGATTTTTGAATCCTTAACACGTTCAACAATAGGCAAGGTTTAATTTTTTTTGTCTTCAACCTAGAAAAGATATACCTTTGACCTTATTTGCAAGCAGGAAGTACTGAGAAGAGATGTAGCTAAATAGTTCACACATGAGGGGATAGTCTTCATACAAATCTCACACCTAGCAATCTAATCATGACCCAAAATCATATGTTTTATGCAAATCTAATCTTTTATTTAAAGTTGATGTAGGTATTTATGGCCTTGTACTCGGCACAAATTATCATCATTTGTCCATTAATTTAAGGATTGAAGGGGTGTAGTGGCTCTTGAGAAAATGTAAACCTTTAACGTTAAAATGACAACAATCACTTATAGTTGTATTCTCTATTCATTCATCTCACTCCAAGTGTGCCTTCTTGTATTTTCTATGTTTTAGATGTGAAAGTTGAGGGAATTTTGTATTATTTTCTTGAGGCTTCCTTTCAAGGTGGTAGGTCACTATATTCTAGGTGGCTTTTGTAGTATTGAGCATATAGTAGGGTTTCTTTGTGTTTGTGGGTGGGGATCTTTGAGCCATATGTGTTGGGTGTTATTTGCAGCCTCATCCATTTTTTGGGATTGGGTTTTCTTTGTTCTTACGAGTGGTTTTCTTAGAGTTATAGGTGTTGGGTGGTATTGGCGAGATCTATTCTTTGACATGCTTGATTTTGTTCAAAATTGGGTTTCATTGTGCATTGTGGGTGGTGGTTTAGAAAAGTTAATAGGCCTTGTTTTTAGGGGTGGATTCTCCCAATTTCTTTAGGGTTCTTCTAGTTGTCCTTGGTGGCTATTGCTAGAAGATGCATTGCCTCTCCTTTTCTTGTGCAAAATGACAAAGATGGAGTATTTTCCCAGGTATTGGAGAGCCCCATTTGTTGTTCTTTTGTGAGAAAGGCCCTTCTAAGGATGTATCTACCAAGAGAAATTGAAGAATGTTTTCAAAGTAAATTGTCCCAATGTTTACAAGTGCATCAAGCATATTGTTGGGGAAGAAATATTACACCCACAAGTGCAGAGGTTGATTTTTCCTTCCAATTTGGTTTAATTTTCACTTCAAATTTGATGGATATGCCGCAATGTTTTGAATCAGTGGAGAAAATTGCAATCAAAGTAGTTATAGGAATTTTCCTAGGAAATAATGCTTTTCTTGGAAGTGCCCATGCCTATTATTTTTGGAAAGGCCAGGGATATGTGGGTGGCATCTTTCGAAGGCAATTTTTTCTACACAAAAGCCTATGTGTCAATCTATGATGCATTGAAGATGCCATTTGAACTGAACAACTCCAATTTCCTGAATAGAGCTCTTAATCGACATTCTCATGAAATTGGTAAGGATTTTGCTACCATCTTTAAACATAAATTTCATGACGTCTCCTTCTTGCTCATGCATGAGTGCCCTCAAGGTGTTGTTCAGGTGTTTCCTCCTCAGCTTCCAATGATTGATCACAATCTTCATCAACTGTCAGATATCAATGTGACTATCAACTTGCAAGCTTCAGCCCTGAATCAAAATGGTGTGCCATTGCAAGAAGAAAATGGAGAAAATTTAGTGGAGTGTTGTCGAATGGAGGAACATGAAGTAGGTATATGTGAATTATGATTGTTTTGTTATAAGCACTGCTAAATCTGGGTTTATTTTAAAAAATCCTTAAAATATGTCTAGCTTTGATCTATCTACTATAATTACTATTACTTATACAAGCTCTTTCTAGAAAGAATTTTCGTGATAGCTGGTGAAACTCTATGCAATCTGAAGTTGATACTTTTGATCATTTAATCAATTTTTCAGTAATTATCCTACTTATTATAATATTATATATATATATAGGCAATATACCTTTTTCTTAAAAAAAAATATATCTTTAAACATTAAACCACAAAACTTTAAAAAAAAGTGATAGAAAGGGAGAGAGTACCTACTTAGTGGAAATCACGAGAAGGAAGTGTAGAATAATGCAGGAAAGTACACGAAGAGCTTTGTAAAGTACCTGAAGATGCTAAAGGAAGCATCTTCAACTAGGGTTGTTCAAATTTGCTCAAGGCTATGCAAGAATAGGATTTAATGACATGCTCAAATTTACCATTATTTTGAGTTATTAGCTGCTTCAGTTCTCTGTTTGGTTCATGGCTATGTACTTGAATGCCAAATTCTTTGAACGTACTGTGTTCACATGTGAAAAAGTTTAAATAATACAAAAAAATTGGTGGTATAGTAAGTCTATGTACATGGCTGAGAAAAATAAATTCCCAATTTGTACGTATGCATACAACATTTTGTTTTAAGTAGAATTTTGGTTTGTCAGTGGGAAGTTTGAAATCTGATTTTGTTTTTAAAAATGGTAAATGAAAGCTTGTGAAGGCCTATCTAAAGATGCTCTGTTTATTCTCATTACTGAACAACCCTGTAATTTCTTATGAACAAGTTAACTTTTTGGTATAAATTTGTATGGTGAACAATAATTGTATTCATTGATTGCATATAAACAATTTAGGCTATTCACATGTGAAAAGGTCTACATACATGGCTCAGATGATTTAGTTTCCCAATTTTTAAGTCTGTGTACCACATTGCTGAGCAGATTTAGTTTTCCACTTTATAAGTCTGCATATAACATGGCTTGGAAAAATCAGTTTCATATAGTTGCGGCAACATCCACTTTCCCAGTTTGTTCACCTTACAAAAGTATATGAAATTCACTTACACATCTCTTCATGGGCTTTCCTTTACTATTCTACTTCGTCCCTTTCTATAGCTCTGCGTAACTACCATGTGACTGAGTTTTCAATTTAGCCTATCCTAGACAACAACAATAAATAGCGCATCTCTAGCGAGGACTTTGTCTACTTCTTTTTCTGCTGTTTCCAATATATTCCTTTCTATTTGATTCGATCACTACTCTGTGTTTATTTTTGGCATTTAATTTCAAACATAAATTTATTTACTATCTAAATTAACATTAGGAAAATTGTGATATTGTTATCAGGATTCAATTGTATAGTTTTATGAGTCAAACTCATTGACCCGAGTTTCATGAGTAGTGGCTCACAAGAACCCATCTTTCATGATAATGAATGGTCCACTTAGCACTCATTGCATCTAAGTGATGCTCACAGGGGTGAAGCACTGAGCCTTCTCAGGAGGTCACCCATCCCAGTACTACTCCATCTCAAGTGCAATTAACAATAGAGTTTTCCCCAAAGGCTTATATTAGGGCTAAGGATCCTCAATTTTTCCTTTTTATATCATTTTATAGACCTTACTATAAGTTGAGTGTTTTAATTCATTATTATGTATTTTTATATGTAAGGTTTGTGCTTTATTGTGACACTTTTTTCCACCCTACCCACCTTTTTTATGTTTGATGATGGTTTCATTTTATCTAATAAGGTAAAATTTCAAATTATTTTCATATTTAACAGTATTATGTAGCACTTCACCTTTCCATATTTCCTTTCCATTGTGCATTATTTATTTTAAGAGCTAGTCACAATCTCAATCTTCCTTAGAGAAGGAGTGCTTGTTTAAACCTTATTATGGACACCCTTTCTAACAATGATTTGGAGAATCATGTTGAGAAGCAATTGGATGATTAAAAAAATCTATGGTCATGAAGCTTAATTACATAAGAAAATATAACACTTACTATGCAAATGCTAATTAACACATTTATTCAAGTTGAGACTCCTCAGAAATTAGCACATTTCTTTTAGGAGGTATTGAAAGGTTTCCCTTATGACAAAAATATTTTAATTCATTATTTATTTCAAGAGCTAGTCACAATCATAATCTTCCTTTGAGTAGTGGTTGTTTAAACCCTACTATGGCCATCCTTTCTAACAATGGTTTGAAGAATCATGTTGAGAACCACTTAAAAAATTTATTATCAGCAAGTTGAATTAGTTAAAAAACATAACAATTGCTAAGCAAAGACTAATTCACACATTTATTCAAGTTGAGAATCCTCATTTATTAGAATATCTCTTTTATAAGACATTGGAATGGTTTTCCTCTGACGTATATATTTTACATTATATTGGATCTTTATTCACCCCTTCTAATAGTATATCCTCCCATCCATCTTCCTCTATTAATCTTATTTCTACCTCTACCACTCTCATGATCATTGTGGTTACCATAAGTGTAGCTATTAAATCCAATGCATCCCTCCTTTGCATTTCCCATTAGTTTTGTCTATCAATATGGATTCCCTCCTTAGTGTACATCTTACACCATACCTTCTTCTAGCATATCCATCCCCTCTATTGTCCCATTTACATCCCAACATTTATCCAAGGTGCTAATGTTACACCCTACAGTCATGTCTCCTACAGTCATGTCTCCTACAATATCCTCCTTCCAAACACATGGCTCATACTATCTTCCATCTCATCCCATGTTTAATAATTTTCATTTTGTGATCCATCCATCTAGGGTTCTGAACTTACTCCTTACCTCACAACCTCAATATATCTCCTCCATAGTTTTACAAACAACCTAACTATATCCTTGTTTATATACTAGTGCCTTGGATACTCTATTAAAATCATTAATGGTTGCATGTGTATATTTTTCATATGAAGATAATATCTTAGCTAAATTATTCCCATAAACCTTGAAGGATAATGTTATTCAATAGTTTTATTCTCTACCTCCAATTTAAATGTGCCACTTTCATGATTTAGCTATTCCCTTTTAAATGTATTTTCATATAATTAAGAAGTTAAAAAAACTTATAAAAATATCATATTAAAAATAAGGTACCTAATTATAAATTAAGAATCTTAAAAAAATAGAATATAATTTAAAAAATTTGTTCCAAGGGAGTTACTTTTATAGATAGATTTAGAAAATTTAAAATATATTATTATCTTATGACTAGTACTACTAATTCATGCGTATTTTCATATTCATCATACATGCAGTGACTTAAGTTAGAAAACCAATTTGACTTAAATTGAGGTATTTGGCTATTTAAGACAAAATGGATTTGTGATAAAATGAATTCAAGGTTTAATATTCCCATCTAGATGTTATACAAGAATCATTACAAATGAAATCTTAATGACATTGCAAACTTTTCTTAATTTATTTTAATTTATTATTCATATCCATTGTAAAATTTATTTCATATCAACTTCTTTGTAAGAAAATGTTGCATTAGTTTCATCCCAAGATGAGTCTAAATATAAAGTAATCACTATATACAACTACATTTATTTAAATTAGGGAAACTAAATTTGTATTGCATCTAAAGCTTAAAGATATAATATGTATATTATTATAAGTAAATAAGGAAACAAGGGTCTTAGTCCCTTTATATAAAGATAAATATGAGAAGGCCAGCACAATAGCCACCAAAACCAAGAAATAAAAAAATGATCCCAAACTATATAGAAGTAGCAAAAAATAACTAGAAGATAACACCAAGAACAACAAGAGAGAACTTAAATAGAGTCATGGAAGGTGATAAAATCCTTCCAATCCTTACTGAGTGTATTAATTTTTTCTTCCAAAGAAAGATTCATGATATAATCTTCTTTTTTATCTTTATACATCAGTGTATGTGTAGGATCATGATGGGCCAAAAAGTGGTGATATGATGGGTATGTCTAGGGTATGTGGCTGACGACTTATTTTTTACCCAAAATTGATGAAACGAAAAGGGTTTTTAAAGGTGATTCTTAGCTTTCTACCAATATAAATTATGTTTTAATTTGAATTTAATAAATTATTATTATTCATTTTCTATTTGAATTATGACTAACTTAGTCCTGATTAATAGGCTGATTGAAAAACATCTATAGCTTTCAAACAGTATCACATTTTTTGAATACAAAACATGTGTCACATTCTATGCTTCACATACTATAGGATTAAAAATAACTAGCACTTGCACCCCAATGAGGTGCAATGGTTATGCCGATAGGCTGATACACTTTGGTATTATATTATGAACATGCAAGAGCGGTGCAATTTTTTTTGGGGATGAGCTTATGTGGTCTATGCGGTTTGTCTTGAAAACCTATACAACAAAAGGAATGGGAATGTGTATCTATTTGCTTATCTCTATATATATGTGGAGTCTACTTCTAGCATTGCAGCACTCATGAATCTACTTGCTTATACCTATTTGCTCATGTCTATATATATGTGGAATCTACAACTATCTTAAAACTACACTTTAATAGAGATTAGTTCTATAAATTATAACTTGAATATGTCATTTTTTAATTTTATATTTTTTGTTTTAACATATGTAGATACATGAATTTTAAGCATTCTTATTTATAAATATATCTCTCTCATTCATATACACGCACTCCCTCTTTCTCCTTCTCTACCCCTATCTCTATCTATCTATCTTTTTGCGTATGTATACATCTTTCTATTACTTATCTCTATCAGCTTCTCTCTCACTCACTCTTTCCCCCTCTATCTCTATCTATGTATCTCTTCCCTCCTCTATATCTATATCTCATTATGTCTACCTCTCTCTCTCTCACTCATCTCTCTATATCTTTCTATCAATATCTCTCTTTATCTATCTCCCTATCTTTCTCCCTATACATTTATATCATTTCCCTCTCCCCCCTTCTCTCTCTCTATCTTATTCATTCCATCTCTCCCTCCATTTCTTTTAATCTATATCTTCATCTTTATTTCTCACTTGATCTCCTTCTCACTCATCTCTCTATCTCTTTATATCCATATCCTTCTCTATGTATATCTCCCTATCTATCTATCTCACTATCTCTTTATCTCTTTTCCTATCCCTCTCTATCTCTCTATATCACCCTCTATCTATATCTCTCCCTCTCCCTCTCCCTCTCCCTCTCCCTCTTCTTCTCTCTCCCTCTCTACATATATCTCCTTCTTCCCCATCTTCTCTCTCTCCCTCCCTTTCTCTATATCTCTCCCATCTATCCTTCTCTTGCTTCCTCCCTATCTCCCTATCCATCTTTATATTTCAACCTCTCTCTCCCTTTATTTTTCCATATATCTCTATATCTATTTCTTTCTCTTCCCATTTATCTACCTCTCCCTCTCTCTCTCTTATCTGACCCCTATTTCTATCTCTCTCTCCATCTCTATTTTTCTTTCTCTACTTCTCTCCATTTTTCTCTTTTTCTCTTTTTCTCTCTCCCTCTTCCCCTCTCTCTATATCTCCTTATATCTCTATCTTTATATCACTCTATGTTGCCATATATCTCTCTATATCTCTATCTCTCCCTCTTCCTCTTCTTCTTTATCTCATTATCTCTTCCTTTCTATCCATCCCTCTCTATCTCTCCCCTTTCTCCCTATCTCTCTATCTTTATTTCTCCCTCTATCTCTCTCTATATCTAATCTATGTGTCTCTCTTGTCCTCTCTCATTCTATAATCATCTATACCTCTATCTATTTGTCTCTCTTCCTCTCTCACTCTATATTCATCTCTACGTCTATATTCCTCTCTTCCCCTCCATCTCTAGAAATGTCCCCCTCTCTCTACCCATCCATCTCTCTCCCTATCTCTCCCCCTCCCTCTTCATAGACCTTCATTGTCTTCTTGATTGAAATATTTTCTTTCACTCATTTTCCAATTGAACTCATGTAATACACACATTTATGCAAAAAATAGGCTTAAAGTTTCCCTAATTGACATTCCACACCTCTTTGACGTACCCATTGCACACCAAGTTGCGATTGCTAATATGTATAAATATAAAACTCAAAAAATTTAAAAATCTGTTAAAAGACTTCTTTTTTTTTAATAATTTCTTTGTAAAAAAAGTTTAAAAACTCGATTAATTTTTTAATTTTTCTCTATAAAAATTCTTAAAAGAACTTAATTTATTTTTTATTTTTTAGATTTTCTCTATAAAAATCATTAAAAATATCAATTTATTTTTTACTTTTTATATATTTTCTATACAAATTCCTAAAAAATTCAATTTTTTTTCTTCTTATTTTTATATTTTCTTTCTAAAAAATCTTTTGGTTGAACAATATGTTTCTATTATAAATCTTTAAAAATCTCAATTTCTAATTTTTATTTTATATTATTTTTTGATTTATTTTTTACAATTTTTTATCTTAAATTTATTTCCCAAAACCATAATTTCAATTTTTAAAACATAATTATATTAATATTTGATAGTATTTTATTTTTCTACTTTTATATTTTCATGTATATATTAAAAAAATCTATATAAAATTATATGTATTGTCGAATCCATGAAAATAAACATCTGTGGAATACTCTATACAGATAGTTTTGTAAGAAGATCTGTTCTTAATGGAAACTGTGTGAGGAATATAAGTATCAATATAAATATAAATATAATATGTAAATAAATACTATATATCTATGCAAATATAAGTATAAATATAAATATATATATAATATGTAAATAAATACTATATATCAATGCAAATATAAATATTTATATTTTAAATAATATAAATATAATAAATATATATTTCTATATATAAATCTTACTGTAATAAATTTCATTTAAAACAATATTTATTATTTTAAATTTAAAATAACCACAAAAAAGAAATCTTAGAAAATTAAATTATTGAAAAGGAGTTATATATATAAAATGAAAGCCGAATTTTCACGTTTTAAAAATAAAGAAACAAAAAAAAGAGAAAAAGGGCCTCTTGTGGGCATTGCACCATTCTCAAGCATTTAAAATATATGTATATATATATATATATATATATGATGCCCTACTTTTCACTTATTTTGTTGATGAAATTAAATTTTATAACATTGTCATGTGTAGAGAATAAAAATAATAATAAAATTAAAGGGAAGCTTGTTTTAGATTCATTCCATAAAAATAAATTAATAAACATTATAAGGGGGATTTGGAAAATATTCCAACAAGCAATTGAAAGTTCTTTGAATCTAAAGCAGAAGGAAAAATTTTAATTTTTAGTTCATTCAAACGTGAAAGAATTTAGCTACATTTTCTTCAATGTAAATTGATCAAACTATTCTATTTTGTTTTATCTGATGTTAAAATGGAATGAGAACTAATCATCCCAGTCTCAGTCTCGTCATTGCAAAGAATTAACCCTACACACATACAAACCAATGGCAAAAAATCAAACCAACGGCAAAAAATTTATCCTGTCCCAGTTCCTGTGATTTTATAACTTCAATTATAAATTGCTCTTTTAATGATAGTTCTAAAAATAAATAAAGAGGGAACAATAATCAAAGAAAAATAAGATCATCTGCTCTATTAATACGCAGGAATAAAACAAAAACTCCTAGCTGTGCACTAAGTTAATAAAATAAAAGAGATAATTTAGAGGCTATGCCCTGTTAGGATATCAAATAAGCTGAATCTTGTCCTTGGAAGGCAAAACCCCAATAGAGTTGCATTACTTTGCAGCACTAGTGGAGTCAAACCCATGGATAGGGTTTGTTTCTGTACCCACATCCAGCACCCTTAGAAATACACCCAATACCCACTCTGTTTTCTGCATTTCACATAAAAATGGGGCCATCTAAGAATCCATATTTGGAAGATGATAATAATAAAGAAGAATATGCAAAAAGAATATGTAGTAAACTGGTTAAAAAGAAAGATCAAGAAGCCATTTTCTAGACATCAAGAATCCTCCCCTACATTTTGAATTGCTTTACTCCTTTGTGCAGGTAGCACTGTGGTCCAAGAACTATAATAATCCCGCTACTGTATGTCCTGAATCCTTCATACAGCCACCATAGACGGCGCCCAACACTCCACTTCAGGTTTCAAGGTCCAGCACAAGGAAAAAATAACAAAAGAATAGGCATGAGACTTTGCAGCTCAACCTATGCCCTATTCTCCACATCGGCTAGGTCCTCAACATTAAAATCCTGTAGGAGTTGAGAAGACCACCATCACAACCCCAACACCAAGACAAAAACAACAGGCCATTATAGACTGCAAAACTTATCCCAATGGATTCAAAAGTAAAAACACTTTGAAATTTCTGCCAACTTTTTTGCAAACAAAAGTGAAACCCATGATCAAACAAAATTATTAAAAAATCTGCATTGAGATTAATTCCAAGTAAAATTTGCAAGAAAAGAAGACAACCCAGATTTATGTATGAAAACAAATTCAAAACCCTCATGGCTATTTCAATTTTGGAATTTCTTCCAATCACCCACTACAATATGAGCTGCCAATAGGTAGGGTAGACAAAAACCCATCTTTATTTGTTACAGTACCTCATGCTCTATTCAAATTCCTGAACCAGAGCCCTCTCAAGCCATTTCTTGGCCTCTTCCATGAAAGAAGGGCTTAATCTAATCATCAACACACAAAATTCATGTTGATTGAGAACCCCATAGCAATCCAGATACCCCTCCTACACAATCGCCTGGAGTTCTGAATCCATCAAAGAATCCAACCCCAAAACAACAAAATTTTTCCTCAGGCTCTCCAAAGTAATCACCCCAATTGGGGATCTTCCAGAAGTCAAAACCCATTACACAACTCCGCTATAAAATCCTGTTCCCCCGATTTATCAGCCATAGTTGTCAAGAACTCTGCCATTGAAGATTCCTAATTGAAGCGCTGAAGTAAAAGCATAAAGATTTTAATCAGATTCCAAAACAGTAAACAAATTTAGGGTATTTTAAGTACCTCAAAAGTTTGACCAATGTTGAAAATGCACAAAATTGAACAACATCCCTGCCGAACCAACTAAATTCAAGCTCTTTTGGTGAACGCAGTGCCTCTACGCCCTAAAGGTCATGCACGGGAACCACAATCTATCCACTTGGTGCCAGATCTTGCGGGAAATGGATATTCTCTGGCAGACGGATTCCCCCTATGGTGTGAAATGCCATGGCATCTTTGACCGCAGCGGGGAGATCCAGTTCGTGTTGGAGTACATGGACAGGGACTCCCTGGATAAGTGCTCTACACCGCGCCTGCCTAAGCTCTTTCTAGTTGAGATTGCACGGTAGGTCCTCCATGGCCTCAAATACCTTCATAGCCAAAAGATTGTGCATCATGACATCAAGCCATCCAACCTTTTGCTAAATTCAGAGCAGCAAGTGAAGATCACAGATTTTGGCGTGAGCCAGATCTTGTCCAGGATGCTAGATCCCTGCAATTCGTATGTAGGGACTTATGCCTACATGAGTCCCAAGAGAATCGACCCTGACGAGAATGACAGACACTATGATAGATACGCAGGGGATATTTGGAGCCTCGGCCTGACGCTTCTCGAGTGCTATATCAGCTGCTTTCCCTTTGCTTCCTCTGGTACGTAGCTCAACTGGCCAACTCTCATGGCGGCGATTTTCTACGGGGAGCCGCCCCTGCCGCCTCCCTCGGCTTCGCCCGACTTTCAGAGCTTTATTCAATGTTGTCTTCGAAAGGACACCGCCCAACCCTGGACAACGACCAAATGGGGGTTCCCGACGGTGTTTTCGGTGTCAGACTGTTGGTGGACTTCCCCCACATATAAAAGCCTATCGGCTAATAATAATAAATTTCATGAAGTTTTGACAGAGTTAAGGTGGTTAGACATACGAGTTTTTATATTTTTTAAAAGTTGTAATAAAAAATTCATAATTAATTATTTACTTGGAAAAAAATTACAAAAAAATATCCATCACATCAATATATGAGTCCTCTACTTATATCTAAACTCTTATAAAAAAATATTATCATTTTATTGTGGTTAGGGTGGTCAGACAGACACCTACTTCTTATTTTTTCCCTGAAATTTAAGCACTACTGCATTGAAATTTTAAATTTTCACCAAATAGATTTTGAAAAAAAAAAACCTAGTAGTTTAGAAACTACATTCTATTTGCTACAGATTCTATTCTTACATATTTTTTAAAAAGTATAGATAACTTATTCAAATTTTCACGTTAAGTTGCCTAACTCTAACCTTTTTGAAGTTTTTGCCACTTAAGGGCCTATTTTTTCCATGATGATCCTACACATACCCATCATTTTCTTGGACTTCTCAGATATTTCTTCATGCCTATACATCTAAGGTTTATACTACAACAACATAATTCTAGAGTTGTAACATCTAATTATGTCATCACAAAGATTTATAATATTTATAATAGCTCGCTCAAACTTATTAATTTTGTTTAAACCATATCCACACCCTCATACAAGTTGGCCCCTTTGATGTCATAACTATTGCAATTGTGAGATTTAGTAGCTATATCTTCCTCTTTCTAATCAAGTAAATCAAACTAAATTGGGTTACAAATTTGATATTTTTAAACTCACCAAGTGAGGAATCTGAACCTCATCATTGGAAAGCATTTTAGTGATTTTATAATTATACGAAAGAAAAGACATAGAATCCAATATAATATCCTCCACAAATTCCCCATTGCAACCATACATATTAATTCCGTTTAGGTTATCCTTCATTATTATATGGCTTAAACTACTAACTAGTCTAAACAATATCTCAATATTAGCCCCATTCAAATTACAAGTAATAGAAAGTCTTATAGACCTTCTTCCATCCATAGAACAATGAAAAATACCCAAATTAGGCTCACTAACCAGAACCTACTCTTTGATGATTGGGTTTTCTCCCAACTCAATCTAGGTGAGATCATTAGCTATAAATTTAATATTAATATTCAACTTGGCAACATCAAACTTAATTTGAATGCTTTTTTTTTTTCAAATTATCTATCGTAGATGGAATTCCTATATTGTCCTCAATATTATCTTTCTTAAGAGAATATTTTTTTCAAATTGGAGGAAGGAAAAATATTACATTTTACTATTTTTCTTTATTGGGTTTAAAATAGGTCAATATGCTTTGAAGTAGGGTATGGAAATACTATATACACCTAAAAATGGTCTGGATAATTTGATTAATTAAATACAATTTATTTGATTAATTGACTCCTTTAATTCATCTACTATTAAATAAATAGAAATATTATTTATATAGTTCACAACTAATTCTTCTATTATTTCATCTAAATTAAATAAACAAATTTAATACTTTTTTTATTTAATTATTAATTTCGCCTATTTATTCTATCTTAATCACATCATTCTATCTTAATTAAATAAACAAGTTTTAATAATTTTTTTCATTTAATTATCCATTTCTTCCATCTTAATTTAATAAACAACTTACTATAGTTTGTTCTATTAAATTCAAAAATCTTTTTTTTTTTATAAAATTGAATAAATCAAATATTCAAATGAAATCATGTTTCTACAACTAATCATATCCACCTACCAAATTAGATATTTGATATCTAATTAAATTCAACTCAACCTTCACAGGAAAATTTGGAGACAAATTGGAGTCAAATTTATAGGTGAACTTCTTCATCTTCTTCCATTGATTCTTCCTATCATCTAGTTGAATGTTTTTGTGGGGAGGAACAATCTCTATAATCATCTCAGGCTTCTTCATCCTTCACCATTGAATTCTTTAGATCAAATCTAGACCTTTGCTTTGCTGCCCCTTCATAAATGTGTTGTCGGGAATCTATAAATACAACCTCTTTCTATAGGAAATGGATCCCAACTTTGTGCAAACTTACTTTGCAAAAATAGCATTAGAACAATTGAGCAATTTAGCAATAGAAATTAGCAATCATTTTAGAATAGAATCAATATCATGGCTTTTCATTTAGCTGCATCATAGTTTACTGTAGTTTCTTTCATCAAGTTTCATGTCAATTTAGATTACAGTATTATCATCATTATCATTTAGACATCATCATATAGGATTAGATTATTGCATTTAGTAGCATCTCATCCTCTAGATTGGAATTTTAACAGCCATAATGCTTACCAAATATGAGAGCCCTGTGACTTAATAAATCTTCGGAGATAGAGAGCAATATGATGCTTTTAGTAGATTCTTTCTTTAAATTAGTTTAATTGTTGTTTGAATATTTGATATAATCTCTTATTGATTGTGTTAGTTGACTATTTACTCACATTTTACTCACACATAAATTGGCGCCCACCATCGGGCCAAAAACCCCATTATTTTACATCTTTTTTTGAAAAGTGTCATTGCAAGCTTTAGACATGTTTTCTCTTAGCATGATTGAGAGATTTTATAGTGCATATGACAAATACTTTAGCGCATCCAAGTATTGTTTCAGCACATCCACTACTTTAGTGCATTTGATGACTATTCTAGCGCATCAAATTTTTTTCTTTCATTAGTCAGGGAGTTTTAATTCAGTGCATTGACCTATTCTTTTAGTGCATCAATCAATTTATTTAGCACATAGATCTATTATTTTGGCGTATTAACATTTTTTTTAGTGCATCTAACTAATGTTGTGGTGCATCTAATTACTTTTACAAAATTTTGAAAATACAAAGTCTAATCATTGTTTTTTGTGTTCCAAGTGCGAAATATGCTTGTCAAAGGCAGTTGCTGGAAACATACGCTGGTCAAAGACAAAATTCACTAAATTACTAATGGTATTTGTAGCATTTAATTTCAATTATCATTTTTCCTTTGTTTAAAATAGTGCATCTAGATTAAGTAAAGGATTAATTGAACACCTTGTCTACTATGGTTGAAGTCATAGGCCTATGCTCTCCCCTTCACTGGGTGATCAGAATGTTAGACTCACTTTTTATTCTTTTTTAAAAATCCTTTAGAAGGCCTACTGTAGTGGGAAAAATTACTCACCCTATGAGAACGACCTAAGTGGGAACAACCATGGCCAAGTTTTCCAACCTGCTATAATCAAAAGTGAATTTGGAAAACCCATACTTCAATGGAAGTGTGCAAGATAACCATCCCCAAAATCTTTGCTCTAAATATTGGGAGGTCTCCTAAGGATTTTATCATTTATCGCTCCGAACGGATACCCTATCAACTAACTTTAGTGTAGAATCCAACTGTGTCAGTTTCTAAACACTTTTTATATCACAGTGCAAGGGGAGGGAAGAATCTACCCTCGAGACACTCACCATATAACTATTAGAGACCCTAGCCAAAAGTGGAGGATTCAACTTTGGCTAAGACTCGGGAAAGGAAAAATCACGGGTGCCCTCTAGGGGGTGACAAGGTTGTGTGAGCTGACATAGTTGCAAGCTATGGGTTGTGATATTCTAAGTGACCTTTTTGAGATAAAAAAGTGTTTGAACTATTTGTGTTTGTGTCAAAACCTATGGAAAATGAAAGAATCAGACTAGATTCTAGAACACTCACTACCTGTTTAATACATAGAATCTTAAACAACATTACAAACTTGATTTTATGTGTGAAAAGTCACTTTTGAAGGTATCATCCATTTAGATCATCAAATCTAGAGATTTACCAGCAAAATACCTTGTCAAAATGTTCATAGTTCATAGAATTACACCTTGAAATCAATCTTGTTACTGAGAAAAAGTAGAACAAATAGACAACACTATGAAAATTTTTAGTTTAGCACATACACAGTCTATTCTAGTGCATACACCCAGTATTTTAGTGCATCTATTGTCCAAATAGTGCATACAACCACAATTTTAGTGCATCTATCTTACAACACATCTGTAATTTGTCACCATAATTTACTAGTATCTTGGTGCATCCATAGTCTATTTTAGTGTATCTACCCTATCTGAAAGTGCATTCACCATATCTTTTAGTGCATACACAGTCTATTTTAGTGCATTTTCCCTCTATTTTAGCACATCCACATAACAAGAAAACAAAGAGCTATTTGAAACCCCTATCAGACCGCTGACATCAGAACTCAGGTTTTTGTCTAAACAAAAACATTTTCTTAATCCAAAGTTTGTCTAAAACCTAGAAAAATAGGATTTTTGTAAGTCAAACTTTATCAAATTAAACCAATATCTTGCAACCTTAAAGTGTCTAAATCATCAAACACAAATTTTGGATTATTATGTTAAGTTTCTTTATCAAGATTTTGTCATCCTACAATCATGAAACAAAACATAATAATCAAATTTTTAACTTAGTCTCATCAATATAATTTATCATTCTATTCAATTTAAGTTAATATCCTTGACACTCATCCAAAAAAACCAAAGTTTAGTGAAGATAACAAACACTTGTATGCCAATTTTTACGAGGTTACAAAGACAAAAACTTAGAGAAAAAAAAATTGAAACACCAAACACCATGACTAAAGAAAAAACCTTTCACAGATTCCACCAAAATGATGCAAAAGAAATAACCCAAGAGGACATCCAAACAACACAACAGGATCCCAATTTCCATAAATTTATGGAAAAATACCTTTTGATGCTAGGTAAACTAGGTGCAAAACTTCCAAAATATTTTGATATCAATTGATTAAAAGAATCACCTATGAGAACTGAAACTGGACCACAAAACATAGATCAAGTGGTGGCACTAACACATCAGATGCAAAACTTGCAACAACAACTTCAAGATATGCAAAAAGGAACCACGAAAAGATACTCATTACAAGAAATTTTTCCTTGTCCTTTTGATCCAAATGTGGGCATGATACCATTTCCTAGACATTGTGAATTCCCTAAATATGGAAAGTACAATAGTAAAACAAATCTAATTGAACATGTGAGGGAATTCAAAACCATGAGTTTAGAATTTCCACAAGAGGAAACTTATCTAATTAGGTTATTTCCAAGGAGCTTAGGAGGTCAATGTATGGAATGGTTCTCTAAACTACAACCAGGAATTAAAACTTTTGAAGAACTAGTCAATAGGTTTATCTCACAATTTTCCTTTAATATTCAACATGAGGTAACAATAAAAGACCTTTACAACATGAAACAAAAGAAAGGTGAAACATTCCTCTCATTTCTACAACAATGGCAAAGGTTGTTTGCTAGATATCCTCATTCTGTACCCGAAGAAGAAAAGATGGAACTATTCATTAACAACTTAACTAATGACATGAGCTATAGGCTTGAACTACAATGTCCACCTACATTTGAGAAAGTGATTGAAAATGGGCTCGAGAGTGAAGAAGCCTTGGTCAAAAGAGGGGTGATCAAACCTTACAATGAAGGATCAAACAATACAAATTCCTCAAATCACCATGGCAACAATGATAAACCTAAGTTTTGGAAAAATAATAGAAATACTGAAAACAGTGATGCTACAAATGACACACAAAATGTGAAACCAATATTTAATTTGACAGAAACTACTACAAAGACAAATCAAAATAATGACTAAAACATTAATGAAAGTGTCAATCGAAACAACAATCCGAACAATGGAGAATCTAAACCACAATCATATCAAAGACCATCAAATCGATGAAGATTCACATGATTGGGACAAACACTAGAATAAAAAATGAGAGAAATTATTGCAAATGAGCGTGTCACCTTACCTGAAGCAAGAAATTTGGAACCAAAAGTAAAACCATCTTGGTGGAATGATGCTGACTATTGTAACTTTCATAAAAACAAAGGACATAAAACAAATGATTGTATGTAGTTCAAACATCTAGTACAAGATTTGATTGACAACAAGAAAGTATTTGTAGAAGGAAATGAAATGAACAATGATCACAGTACATTTAAAAATACTTTACCAAATTATGAAAAGGGGGAATCTTCTTCTACAAATAGTAAAGGTAAAATGTAAACTACATTTATGATAGCACTATTCATTGTATTTTTGAGTTTGAGAAAAATGATGTCACTAATAATCAAACTGATAACATTGGAATCAATGAAATCATACCACTAAACATGATCTCGAACATAGACACATCCAACAATAAAATCAATGTCATAAAAATTAAAGAAAAGCAAGACTACCAAGTGGTCAGTGTGATAACAAGGGGGCAATCCAAGATCATATTGAAAGGATTTTCATGTAAAACCACTACTCCCCCTTCAATTTAATACAACATAATTGATCAATTGCAGAAAATAACAACAAAAATATCAATATTGGAACTCCTTAAAATCTCACCATCCCATAAGGAGGGTTTGGAACAAGCTCTTGTGTCCACCATAGTACCCAATAATCTGGATGTCTATCAATTTCAAGCTATGGTGGGACATTTAACCATGCCTCATTATCTATCATTTTTCGAACAAGACGATGTATCACTTAATCATCCACACAATACATCCCTTCATATAGAAGTCTTAATCCATAAACATCGTGTTAAACATGTCCTAATAGATGGTGGAGCTAGTTTAAACATTTGTACTTT
The DNA here is from genome assembly GCA_007258455.2 of Sequoia sempervirens. Taxonomy (NCBI): domain Eukaryota; kingdom Viridiplantae; phylum Streptophyta; class Pinopsida; order Cupressales; family Cupressaceae; genus Sequoia; species Sequoia sempervirens. The sequence goes on along the minus strand of VDFB02172900.1, from coordinate 14,571 downwards.
AAAACTGATCTGTGCACTAGGTTATTCTGATAATGCTATTGTTGCTAGAAGGAAAATCACAATAAAATCCTACGACAAAGAAGAGAGATCCTCTAAAGTGTTGATGGTGTTGCCTATTCAATTAGGACCAATTGTGAAGAATATAGTTTTCCAAGTGCTAGAAAAGGAGCTAAATATAATACACTCTTGGGACATCCTTGGATTCACAAAATGCAAGCAGTACCCTCAACTTATCATTAGTGTTTGAATTTTCCTGTTAATGGACAATAAGTCACTATTTCAATTTATTACAACAATCCCCAATATTGTAATGTGCTTAAAACAATACAAGACACTTTTGTGCCCCATAATAGGGAGGCGAGCACTTCTAGTTCATCCAATAGTGAAAGTAACTAAATGTTGTATCCAAGTGGGTTGAGAAAAAGGACCACTCAAAAGATACAAATGTAGCTAACATCACTCCATCAAACAACGAAGGTCAACTGAATTCACTATCTTATCAGTTCAAAGAAAATATCCAATTAACAAAAAAAGGCATGGGAGAATATTTCATTGGGAAAACTCTAGGTCTTTCGTAGTTACTACCATTTGCAAGCTCATATGAACAACGATCAACATTAACACAACAATCATCACAACCTACCATGGTTTTGGATGATATATTTGTAAAGGTGGGTACTTTAGAAGATGAATATGAAGACAAGGCCATCCTCAATTGGCTCTACAAGGATGAGGAAGCATCTACATCAACAAATATTAGCATAAAGACAAATCAATATGGAAAGGGAAAAGCAATATTAGAGAAAATGGGGTATGAAGAACAAGGACCTATTGTAAAAAGAAAAGATGGCACTGTAGAACCCATCCAAACTCTCACACTTCAACCTAAGGAGAAAACAGGATTAGGCTATACAGGGAAAACAAAAGAAGAAATGACTCAGAAAGTTGTTGAAAGGATCCTTCAAATGTGGGATGATTCTGAAACAAATTCCAATGAATATAAGTGGGATCATTTATCTGCAACATCACACATGAACATACAAATTTATGTCATAAAATAGTATGCACCTACATATGAGGAGGGACAAAGCTTAGGGACTGGGCCCCTTGTATTTGAATCACAAAATATCAATGACTCAAGTGAGGATGAACAGACATCGCAAGAGTGAAATTGATGACTTGGAGGAGAGTAATATCATATACCTTGACATCACAACTAGCAACTTTGATAGCATTGCTATTGGAACCCTCACTATCATTAACCTTACCCAATCTAATGACTTTTTACCTTTAATACATCCTGAACTTATCAACTGGGAACCAACTGAACCTGTTGATATACCTAACTTTGTGAATGATGATGCTATCATTAATTTCCTTTGTAGCGACACGCCTGGCACAAGTTCTACTCATAAATATCATAATGATACTTCAAATTAGAAGGGTGTCAAATTTTCTAGTTGCAAAATTGAAAACAGGAATAATGGATGTAATGGTGAAAACCATTCAATGGTAGCATTAGATCTCAAAAAAGTAAAAATAATGAACGCATCTAATGGTGAAAGCCTCTCTAAGGCACTGAAAGATGGGAGATTTGACACCCTTTTGGAACACTATCATGAAAGATCATGAGTATTAATTGGTGGAGCCTACATAGTCTATCAATCTTGGCACAACAGAGAAGGAAAAAATTCTACATCTGGCAACATCTATGATAGAACAAGAAAAACCTAAATTCATGAAAGTCTTTGAAGATAGACACATCAAATTTTATTGGTCTTACTTTGAAATGATAGGGTTAGATCTAGATCTTCTGATGCATCATTTATCTCTACCATTTGGGATAAAACTAGTGAAGCAAAAACTAAGAAAGATGCATCCACATATCACCTTGTTGGTAAAGTCAGAGCTGAAAAAGTTGTTAGATGTAGAATTCATCAAATCTATTGATTATGCAGAATGTATTTCAAATATTGTACATATTTCTAAACCATATAATAGTATCAGAATATATACTGAGTTTAGGGATCTCTACAAGGCATTCCCAAAGGATGATTTTCCTTTACCAAACATTAACATTATTGTAGACTTAACAACAGGACACACAATGTTATCACTAATGGACAAATTTTTAGGATATAATCAAATCAAGATAGCACAAGAAGATTAGTAGAAAACAACATTCACATGTCCATGGGAAACATTCTACTGAAACGTCATGCCCTTTGGGTTGAAAAATGTAGGGGCCACATATCAGCGAGCAATGGCCACCATCTTCCATGACATGATGCATACCTTTATGGAGGATTACGTGGATGATATATTAGCAAAGTCATATACCAGAGAAGGGAATCTAGAGATACTGGATAAAATCTTTACCAGATTAGAGAAGTTCAATGTCCGATTAAATCTTAAGAAATGTGTGTTTGGTGTTACATCAGTAGAGCTTTTAGGATATTTAGTTTTAGAAAAGGGTATCGAAGTGGATCCCGACAAGGTTAAGGATATAATGGAAATGCCGCCACCAAAGAATATCAGTCAACTACAATCTCTATAGGGTAGGTTATAATCAATCAGGAGATTTATCACCCAATTAGCAGACAAAAGTTATCCATTCAATCATTTACTACATAAGAATGTCTCTTTCAAGTGGGATGAAGGGTGTGAAACAACTTTCAATCAAATAAAGAAATATCTAATGTCACCACCCATACTCATGCCACCTACAGAAGATAGACCATTATTACTATACATTTTAACAATAGATATTTCGTTGGGGGCTTTATTAGCACAAGAAGATCCTATGGGAAAGCAACAATTTGTTTATTATATCAGCAGGACTCTGAATGGTTATGTGATAAATTACACCTTCATCAAAAAAGCTTGTTTGGTGGTGGTATTTGCTACCCAGAAGTTGTGGCATTACATGTTAACCCACATGGTTAAACTCATAACAAAGATTGTTCCATTAAAGTATTTACTTAGTAAAGTTTTCCTAATAGGTAGACTAGCCAAGTGGGTCATGATCTTAAGTGAATTTGATATCTAGTACATAGACTGAAGAGCCATCAAAGGTTAGGTGATACCTAATTAGTTAGTTGAAGCTCCACTACTAGATAATCATCCAATGAGCATTGAATTTCCTAATGCAAACATTCTTACTATGACCACACAACAATGGTTCCTTTATTTTGATGGATCATTTACACAACGTGGGTTAGGTGTAGGAATTCTATTTGTTACACCTCAAGGATATACCATCCCAAATTCATATAGACTCATGTTTGCATACACAAATAATGTGGTGGAATATGAGGCATTAATCATTGGCATGAAAGTGGCAATTGAGTGGAAGATCACAGAGTTACAAGTATATGGAGATTCACAACTAGTCATTTATTAAGTAAATGATGAATATCAAACCAAAGATGAGAATTTGATGTTGTATAAGAACATGGTAGATTATCTCAAAAATTACTTTGTAGATATCAAATTTGAATAGATTCCAAGGGTAGAAAAGCAAAGTCGATGCTATGGCAATAATTGCTTCTCTATTGCATATTTCAGAAAAAATGAGGTCATTATGAGTTTATGGTAGAACAAGTGTCTAATCTTTCCTATGATAATCCTAAATCTCAAACCATATGCCATATAGTTGATGTTGAATCTTCAATCTATGGAAAGAACTATGCTTACCTTAAAGACAATATCCTTCCTCTTGATCTTTCTAGAAATAAAAAATGCCACTTCATCTGCCAAACTGCATGACATACCTTAATTGCCAACATACTTTACCATCAAGGTCTAGATGGTACTCTTGTCCGGTGTCTAGAACATAAAGAATCTGAAATAGCCTTACACGAGGTTCATGAAGGTATTTGTGGTACTCATTCAAATGGACTAACCCTAGCGAAGAAACTCCTCTGTTTGGGGTATTACTAGCTAAATATGGAGGAGTCTTATCGATTTCTTAAGAAATGCTAGAAATGTTAGATCAATGGTAACCTAATCCATGCACTAGCAAAAGAATTGCAACCATTTACTTCAACATGACGCTTTAGTTAGTGGGGACTAGACCTGGTAGGAAAGATTAATACATCTTCACCCAATGGAGACAAATTCATAATCATAGCAACAAAATACTTTACAAAGTGGACAGAAGCAGTTCCCTTAACAACAATCATTGGAAAGCATATTTCTTCTTTCATTTTGGATTACCTCATGTCTTTCGGTATGGTATACCTCATTCCATTGTCACAGACAATGGTAGACCGTTTAAGAACCATGATGTTTAGGAACTCTGTGAAAGGTTTCATATCCAACATCATTTTTCAACACCATACTATCCTCAAGGAAATTCCCAAGCAGAGGCCTCCAACAAAACAATTCTAAAAATTCCAAAGAAAATGGTCAATGATGTTGGACGTGATTGGCACAATCAACTAATCACGACTCTATGGGCATACCGAACTAGCATCAGAACACCTACAAGAGCTATACGATATGCCTTGGTTTATGGATCAAAGGCCATCCTACCTATTGAGGTGGAAATACCATCACTCTGTGTATCACTGAAGGGTATTATTATAGATGAGGATTATATAGTCTCCAGACTTCAAGAATTGGAATTGTTAGATGAATGACATCAACAAGCTATAAACCATTTGAAGGCATACCAATAGATAATGTCTAGAAGCTACAATCATAGGGTCAAACCTAGAGTATTTCAAGTTGGTGACTTGGTCCTAAAGGAAAACTTTAGAAATCAACAAGACAGAGAAAAGAAAGGAAAATTTGAACCTAACTGGCTAGGTCCTTTTTTTGTCATTTCAGTCTATGGATCTGGAGCCTATCAACTATCTACACATGAAGGGGATATGTTTGATGAACCTATCAACAGTATCCATCTTATAAAGTTCTACACCTAAATCACCTAGTGCACTGTTCAAGTCTTGGAAAAATGATTTCCTTGATGAAAACCTAGAAAATAAGCATCTTGGTGATGGAAAAATACAAAAAAAAAATCATGAAAAAGAAAAATACAAAAAAAAGTAGAAAACAGAAAAATACAAAAAAATTATAAAGTCTAAAAAAGTGCAATAAAAACATGTAGTGAAAACCTGGAAAAAGGTGCTACTTGTGATTTAAACCAACAATTCCATCTATTGGAGGCGTGTCATGGTCGATCACTTTCATAATCATTTCCGTCCATTATCATATCATTGCAACGTGGTCATGTCTCACCCTAGCTTGGGGGAAAAATCCCGAACTCATTGGGGGCAATAAACTTTGAGCTTAAATCAAATGGAAAAACAAGAGTATGAAAAATGCAACAAACACAATCATCATAGGAAAATTGAACATGCAACAGATCAATCACTCATCAAAAAATACACCATATGTATCAAACACTCAAATCAAATCAACAAACTACATTAGGTGGATGATATTCTTTCGAATCATGATTTTATCATTTTATGCTTGAATGTTCAGATGTTGTACTCTAATTTTTGTTATCATTTCTTTGGAACAACTTTATGGTGTATTAAACTAGAGAAGCTAGGAAGAAGAATGATATTTTCTTTGTCTATTGTTTGTGAATTGATCATTTATTGTGTGAATTATCACAAGACATTCTCTACAAAGTATCATTGATGACATTCTGAATTCACACACTATAATGATTAATTCTTGTTTGTTTACACAAGAAATGCTTAGGCCATCTTGGTTTAATTATACCTAGATGCTTGTGTTCACTTGCAATATCAACAATCATGGAAGTAGTACTCAGGTCATCATGGTCTAAATTATACCATCGATGCTTGTACTCTTTCAACATTTTGAAGGCTCAATGATGATAAAAAGCATGATAAAAAGACTGTTAAGGTGACAATTTTGGTATATGTAGTTTTGCATGATTAAATTAGATCGCATTTATGTTGGTTTTGCATCTATAGAGTATTTTGTTAAAAAGACGAGTAACTAATTCAAAATCGATGTTAAATTTACTTATTAATGGACTGAGTATACTTGACATTAACAAAAACATCATCATTATCATGTAGTTACATAATCATTCACATTACATACATTAGAAAACATTGTTATATCATTTCATCATTCATACATTTGATCAAATAATTTGCATTTATCATATCATATTCTCCATTTATGCATCACATCATAAAATTGCATGAGAAAAATATCAAAAAAAAAATTCTATGAAGTTGCATTTTCATTCATCTATTCATCATATCATATATCATACATTCGAGGTACCATTATATTCATCATTCATTCATCGATTTATTACATCATTTATATGCATTTAAAATCTCCAAAAATAAAAGTGCATCATATCCCATTTACATCATTTTCATATATCATTGAAACATCATATTCTAAATCATACATATTGCTGCATATTCATATCATTTGGATATATATATTATCATACAACTATTATCCATGTAAATAGTACACATATCATTCATCCAAACATTATCATTATTCACATTATCACATGTTAACATCATAGACAAAACATCATAAATCATAACATATCATCATGATCATTAAATGCATCCATGATAGTATCATATAGAACATAGGAATTAAATGCATCCATCATGGAATCATATAGAACACAATATTATCAATCAATCCACCGGATATCATATAGATCTCAAAAATCAAAATGTCAAGTATACAATGATGTCTGAAATGTCAGGAGATATAACATCAAAAATGGTTGTAAACCAAACAATCAGAGTATACATCATATCTCAAAATATATCAAAAAGTACAATCATTATGCTATGTGTTGCTAGCTCTAGATGGTGTGGGCATCTTTCGACCAGTCCCTCCACCACCAGACGTATCGGGATCTATTGGGTCTCTCAAAATGGGTTGTGTAACACCCCTACTCATGGTCCTAGACTAGCTCCTACCTAATCGAGACTGGGCATAACTCACTCTCTGCTCAGAGGGAACTACATCATGGTACCGACCTCTATAGTACTCTACCTCCTGACCTACATAGAGAACCTCTCTCATATAATTTTCCATAGATGCACCATCAACCAATCTAGTTGTAGCCTCTCAGCTATCAACTAAGCCTGCTCTGCAACCTATCTAGCTGCATCTCTCTCACCTATCAATGAGGCAATATGTGCCTGAGCAACTGCCAACTATCCTTGTACCTGAGCGAGATTTTTTGCATGAAACTAGGCCTGTGTCTACATCTGGGTCTGTGTCTGTACCAATAAACCCCACACCTGGATCAACTGCCCCTGTAAGGTTTGTACCTACACCTGTAAACTCATGATCTAAATCTGTTGATGCTCAGAAGGTACACCAATATGAACACGCTGATCTATAGGAGCTACCAGTGATTTCCTCTTACGAGGCACCATATAGTCCTAAACATCCAAGGTTGGACCCAACCCACCTGTACCCAATCCACCTACACCCGACCCACCTGCACCTGACCCACTGGCTCCTAATCCACCTGCCACACAACCTCCTCCATCATGACCACCTCCACCATCATCACCACTATCTCCATCTCCCTCATTATCTCCATCTCTCTCATCATCACTACCATCCACCTCCTCACCACCCTTCTCTCTCCTCTGTCGGTGACCTTAGGCAATGGAAACCTCCTCACTGGGTAGTGACACTGGCTCATCAGGAACTGAAATCCATGGAAAAGGATGTAGAGCCAGATACTCTGCATAATCAGTTGTGACAGGTGCCTCAATAATCTCAGGATGAATCTCCCAAACTAAAGGTTGTAGAGCCTAGAACTCCTAAATGACAACATCATATGAAAGATAGGGTCCTCACTCTATAGAATCTATCTAGCGCCGAGCATAATGAGCAACACACTAAGGCATGCCTTGTACAATACCATACTGCTTGAGCACCCTCTTGAACAAAAATCTCTCCGACACCCAATGAGTCCAACCAATCAGCAACATCGACTAACAAAGGTATGGCAACTATATATCATTGCCATCCCAGTACTTGCAATCTAAATAGGAAGCCATGTAACAACCCCTATATCATCCAACACTCTCCTCCAATGCTCCAACTTACCTAGTCTAGGCTGAGTAAGTCAACCAGCGTATATATGCACATATGGGCTCATGGCGGGTCGTTGTCTCACCATCATTGGATGCGTAATAGCTATACCCTCCCATGCCCACACCTATAGTAATGTAACATCGAAAGATAAACTGTCACCTTAGAGCTAGACAACCTGATGCAAATTATGGTATAGATGAGAAAGCATACACATGCCCTAGGCATATCAAGTACTATGAACAATCATACTCTCCAATACATGGCCCAATCAATAGAAAGTCCCTTTGACCTATGATCAGGACAAAGGAAACCTCCAATAAAACTAGCAACAACTGAAGGTAGGGTGGCATAGGCATCCACCATCTTGCACCATGGAATATCGTATCCACAAATCGTATCATCCTACAACACTCTGCATAGAGCATCAGTCCCACCCTCCTTTGAAGTATCATATAATACAATGTCACCAACAACGGGTATCCTCAAACTCTGCCAAACATCCTTATGAGTGACTATCATCTCGCCAGTAGGAAGGTGGAAGGTATTATGCTCGCTATGCCACCTCTCTACTAGGGCTATCAAGAGACCTTGATTAATCCTAATCTAGGGAATATCTAATAGAGAATACAAACCACAACTCATAATTACTGTCGTCTCAAGCTGCGCTAGCTGTGGTATCAAATCAAATGTCCTAGGGAACCACTCTCGAATTTGCAGGTTTGTCAATGACTCCTATCATCATGAAATATTCAAAGTTAGTACTCTTTGTCAATTCATTAAACATCAATCACCCTATCAAATCTAAACAACTCTGGTGAGACCTTGATTAAATCTCATGAGCAAACATCATTGAACCTCACCTTTCATGAGGTCAATCATCAATCTTAAAATTGTACCTCCCCTATCATGAGGTCAATTGATCAAATCAACCTCTCCTATCATGAGGTTTATCAATCAAACAATAATTATTCCTCACCTATCATGAGGTTAATTATCATCAATCAATCATCAAACCTTTCCTATTATGAGGTTAAACATCATCTACAGTTGACACAATCGAATAAACAAAATCAAGGACAAAATTGAAAAATTATGTCATTCTAACTTGGATGCACTAAAACAATGTTTTTATGTGCCACATAATTCACTATTAAAACACCTCAATGCACTAAAACAGGCGATCAATGTGCAAAAACATTAAATGTGCCATTTTAGGAGGTAAATGCACCATTTCAGATGGTCAATGCACTATATCATCAGATGTGTCATTTCATCTAATGAATGCACTACAAAATCTGACCTATACACTGAACTAACCTATGCACTACTTTACCCTATGGATGTGCTACACTTTTTGACCTATGTGCTAAAACTCAAATGTGCTATTTCATCCAATCAATGCGCTAAAACATGTAAATTGTGTGTTAATCTAGTCGATGCGCTAAAATAACTAGTATATGCACTACATTAGGCGATGTATGCGCTAAAAGAATTTAAAAAATTTAAAACTGAAATAAATGCACGAAAAAAAAAAAACACAATTTACAAGGAGGTTCATGAGTACGTACTAGAGGTCCATAGCTGGCTGGGCAGTTGTGTCGATGCATGCACTCAAAATAGTGAGTGTGGTATGGGATTAACATTTTGCTCCAAATTGTTCACTCCAAACTTTCAAACTTCTACATGCACAAATGAATTCAAATTCACCTTTTTTTAGCTTTTTAAAGGCTAATTAAAAGGATTTTGGTGGGATTAATTTATTTTATTTACCGGAGGCTTAATTCAAAATTCATTACAGGGCCATTTTCATAATTATTTGTTGGGAGATAAATTATTTCATCATCAAATCTTTTATCAAATCATCAAAAAATCATAAAAATTTGAAAAATTTAGAAAATTTCCAAAAGCATGAAAAAATCATCAATTTATCTCCTGAGGGGGCATATATCCATCATCACCTGAAAATCAACATCTAAGACATACTGAATTTTTTTTGTCGATACTAGCAACAACAACAAAATTTTCTTTGAAGCAATGTGTAAACACATCACTTCAAAGAGGGGAAAAATATATACACCTAAAAATGATCTAGATGGTTTTATTAATTAAATATGATTTATTTGATTAATTGACTCATTTAATTCATCTACTATTAAATAAATAGAAATATTTATTTATATAGTTCACATCTAATTCTTCTATTATTTCATCTAAACTAAATAAACAAATTTAATATTTTTTTTATTTAATTATTAATTTCTCCTATTTATTCTATCTTAATCACAGCATTCTATCTTAATTAAATAAACAAGTTTTAATACTTTGTTTCATTTAATTATACATTTCTTCCATCTTAATTTAATAAACAACTTACTATAGTTTGTTTTATTAAATTAAAAATCATTTTTTTTTTGGCTAAAATTGAATAAATCAAATATTCAAATGAAAGCATGTTTCTACAGCTAATCATATCCACCTACCAAATTAGATGTTACGATATCTAATTAAAATTAAACTCAACCTTCAGAGGTGTTCTCAATCATCCTCTGTCTCAGATCAATTCAGACCTCTCCGTAGGGGGAATCTATAAATAAAGCCTCTTTCTATAGGAAATGGATCCCAAGTTTGTGCAATCTTACTCTGTAGAAATAGCATTAGAACAATTGAGCAATTTAGTAATAGTAATTAGCAATCATTTTAGAATAGAATCAATATCATGGTTTTTTATTTAGATACATGGGTATGTGCAGGATCATGATGGACCAAAAAGTGGCAATATGATGGGTATTTGTAGGGTATGTGGCTGATGACTTTTATTTTACTATAGATTGATGAAACAAAAAGAGTTTTTAATAAAGATTCTCAGCTTTCCACCAATATAAATAATGCTTTACTTTGAATTTAATAAATAATTATTATTCATTTTCTATTTGAATTATGACTAAAGTCCTGATTCATAAGCTGATTGAAAAACATCTATAACTTTCAAATAGTATCACATGTTTTGAATCTAAAACATGTGTCACATTCTATGCTTCACATACTATAGGATTAAAAAAAAAATGAATTTCATGAAGTTTTGACCAAGTTAAGGTGGTAAGACATATGATAATTTATATTTTTAAAAATTCATAATTAATTATTTACTTGAAAAATAATTACAAAAAAATATGCATCGCATTGGGACATGAGTCCTCTACTTATATCTAAAATCTTATAAAATAATATTATCATTTTATTGTGGTTAGGGTGATTAGACAAACACCTACTTCTTATTTTTTCATGAAATTTAAGTACTACTAAATTTAAATTTTAAATTTTCACCAAATAGATTTTTTTTCTTTTAAATAAACCAGTAGTTTAGAAACTACATTCAATTTGCTACAGATTCTATTCTTACATATTTTTGAAATAATATAGATAACTTATTCAATTTTTTATGTCAAGTTGTCTAACTCTATTTTTTTTAAAAAAAATTCCACTTAAGGGCCTATTTTTTCCATAATGATCTTGCACATACCTGCATCATAGTTTACTATAGTTTCTTTCATCAAGTTTCATGTCAATTTAGATTACAATATTATCATTATTATCATTTAGACATCATTATATAGGATTAGATTATTGCATTTAGTAGCATCTCATTCTCTAGATTGGCATTTTAATAGTCATAATGCTTACCAAATCTTAGAGCCCTGTGACTTAATAAATCTTTGAAGATAGAGAGCAATATGACGCTTTCAGTAGATTCTTGCTTTAAATTAATTTAATTGTTGTTTGAATCTTTGATATAATGTCTTATTGATTGTGTTAGTTGATAATTTACTCACATTTTACTCACACACATACATCAAAGGATAAGGAATACAAGAATTTTATTTGTATTTTCAAGGATGGTAATATTAGTGGCAACTCCAAGGAATTAATATTATTAAATAATTAAATTTGATAACAAAATTGGGTGATTTCACTTCCAATTTCTTTCTTCTATGGTGTGGATATGCTCAAGCTCCTTCACACATTGAGACATGACAGGCCTTCAATTTTCCTCCTTTCAAACACATCGATAAGCAAGATTTGGTAATATGGATACTGATTCCATGTCATATGAAGTCCTCTTCACCTCTAAATATATAACTTTTTTCAGCTTTCTTTTTTCCTTTAATTTGTTCCTTACTTGGAAAAGCTACAGATCAATAAACACCCACCAATAGCCTACAATGGATTCAAGTCTTACACCTTATGTTATCAGAACCTAATAGATTAAATCCCAAGTAAAGACAATAAAACAAATCTTAGCAAATTTAAAATCTAAACACCCATCCAAATAATATTCTGAAAAAGGAAACATTCTATGATAGGTCCAATAGACCATCTTTCACCTAAGGAAATTGAAAGTCATCTCATCTCAATAGTCCTAATTCATCATAAGAAGTGGAAGTGAATAATAGAGATCCCATATACTAGTTTCCTAAGAATCATAGTAGAAAATGGTTAACAAAGACTTTATTTTGCATTATAAAGCATGCATCTAAATGAACTCTACATCAAGCTTGTCTACTAGTTCCAACCTATTTGATTATCCTAGTTGTCCAAGAGTTAATTAAAATATCCTCCATCAAAGGAAAAAAATAAAAATCAATTGAAGATAGTTATAGTGTAGACCCCTAAAACATAACTATGTATATTGTAAATAGAAATACTATAAATTCTATTTGGTTCTCTAAAATGATCTAATCCAAGGCTTGGCTATTATAGAAACTTTTTGAGTAGCGAATGGACTTTAAGTATTACTTTCTTCTGAAAGCAAATTATAAACATAACATGTTTTGAAATAAGAAGGAAGAAAATATTGAAAAGAATGTTGATACAATAGATGTTTTCTCTTGTAATAGTGAACTTTTGAGAAGTATTATATAGCATCCAAAATGTCACTGAACAAAATATTGAGAGGGATAACATGCCTAGTCCATATTTTTTTTCAGCATTGTAACTTTTGCTTGCAACATAGGGGATTCTTTATTGCATGTTAACATGTTCAATTAATATTGTACCTAAACTTCGTAGTTAACATTCTGCCAAATCTTTAGAATGGCCATTTTACTCATATGAATTTTATGTGGTTTACTTTCTTGATGAAGGAATCAATGGCTTCATGCTACTTAATATTCTGGCTCTTTCTACCCTTGTTTATAAGACCTTCATCAAGTAGTTCATTTCTAGTGTATGGGCCTCTCTTTTCATTGTAGATTAATTTTATTTATTTATTTATTTAAAGGTGTAAAGCATCATATTATTAGGGGTAAATGCTTTTGACTAGAGCTATGAACCAAGTACAAGAAACTGTAAGAAACTACCAAACCTACGAGCATAATGGCCCAGCGAAGGCATAAGGCCTGTGAACACTTTGGCCCAGCGAGGGTTTGAACTTTGGTGGTCGTCACTACAACCAAGCGACTTGACCACTGAACCACACCCTCTTGTGAATATTTTTTGTTACCATTTTCACACTTGCACAAATAGCATATTTACTCAATAATTTGAAATGCATTTACTTCACCATTTAAGAAGACAAATTTTGACATTATGTTGTTTTGAATTTTCAGTTGTTTAATTAGATTCCCCACTTCGCAAACCTTTTTTGCCATAACTAAATTGAAATCTATTGACCTATTATTACCTCTATAATTGAGCAAACGATAATCCTAAAAGTACATGTGTTAATAATGTTCTGTAGTAATTTAATTGGTTACAAGTCTAAAGAATCTAGCTTAAATTTACCCCACAAAATGTAAAGGTAGACCATTAACCACGAAAATTTACTCAACAAAACAAAATATTTCATAGACCATTCTATGGAATAGTTTTAAACTCCTATTGATTAGCTTGCTTTTGGTCTTTAGAATTCAACATAGCTCAAAATTAAAGGGATTGATCATTTAAAAAAAAATACTATTATCTCCTGCCTTTCATATACTATTATCTCCTGCCTTTCATGGATTCCTATTGGATCTTCTATCGAAGTTGAACTTTTGGAATGCAGCAGGTTGAGATGACTCTAGCAAGTTAATACTATGATGATCCTTTAGATTCCATTAGTGGAAATAGTCTCTTTCTAATCTAGCACATGAATTTGATCGTTTCTAATTTTTGGAGAGGACTCTACACTTCATATTTATTTAATGTGTCATCCTATCATACAACAGATGGTTCTCAATTATGGAATTGTTAGGTAGTCGAGGCCGTGCTCGATCATTGAGAGTCATTTTTCAATCAAAACTACCTCCAAACTATGACATGCTTGAATATAAAAGCGTAGAGCTTCTTCATTCTCCACTTAGTAGTCAAATTGAAAATTTCTTTGGAGGTTGCTACTTGCAAGTTGTTGTGAGACGAATGAGGAACAATAGGTCGTGATTGACATTGGGGCTTTAGAGAGGCTCATAGTTCTACTAGGAAGTTCATTGAATACAAGAGAAGTTA
>VDFB02172898.1:0-14996 GCA_007258455.2 Sequoia sempervirens | reverse complement strand
AGCCTTTTTTCTTTAAAAAAGCCCATTTAAAATTGTGTGTCTTAATGGAGATAAGGTTGTAGGCTCGTCCTTTGAGGCCACTTCTCTTGTCCGGTTTGATCCACTTTCTGTCATGTATTTTTCCCTACATAAGCCAGAAACTGTTGAAACAGTGCATTTCTTCTTTCTGCACCATATGCACCCCATGGACGGCCAGTACACAAAGCCACCAGTTTGTCCGAAAAATGTCTGATGTTGAAAAAAGCAGTTTACGGCGACTGTTAGAAATTTAGTCAAAACTTTTAACTGGCACTCAATATTTATCAACTCGCTTGCCTTCATTATTTTTTCCTATTTAAATTTAAATTTCCTCTGCTCATATTGTGCTGCTCCGCGCCTGGGACAGGGTAACATAGAAAATCTTAGAAAAATAGTGCAGAATAGAGATCTAAAGTTTTCCGTGCTGGTACGTTCTTCCTGACATACATTCAATGAATTGTTTTTGATGTGATCTTTTAATCGTAGGCCAATGTTGTCGAGGAGATTCAATGAATTGTTTTTAGTGTGATCCACGTTTCAACATGTACGGGTCGGCCCCACTTCACACGGACCATAGCTCTAACGGCAATTACCTGTAAATAACCGGCTAATTCATTTGTCATTGTGACCTTATTAAAATTAGTTTATATATCATTTTCAAGGGAGAAGCTAAACTCTGGACAAAAAGTACCTATGTATGGAACATTATAACATAACGCCAACTCTCATCCCAGGTGCTGGATCGGGGAGCTGGCTATCCAGCCCCAGGAATGCACCCAGCATGGGTGCATGGAATATTAAACTATTATATTTATTCAACTGTTTACATTATTAGTACTATTGCAATGAGTTAATTAGTTATGACGTTCTTAAATACATTATTTCTTGATTTATTATCTTTCAAATTAAATATCCTGACTTGTGGAAGAGTATAAAGGAAATCCCCACCATGTTTAAGTAAAGAAAAAAAAAAAATTAAATATAAAAGTCTAACATTTATTTTAAAAAATAAGATTATATTTTAATTTTTTTTATTAAATATATATTAAATTTGTTTTTTTTCTTGTAAATTTTTTTGAGGTGAATTATAATTTTTCTAAAATTATAAAAAATTAAAAATATTAATAAAATGTAATAAAAATAGTTACAAGATTTTTTTTATAAAAGGGGTAAAAACTTTATTGAATATCATAAAACAACATTACAAAGGAAGCAAAGGACCGAGGTCCCAAGGAAAAACAAGCACAAAGGACCAAACTAAGATAAAACAGCCAACACCATCATCTATCACCATTCCCAACCCTATCTTCAGTAAGAATACTCGTTAAATCAAGATGGAGCTCCTGAGGAACCAACTCCCACTCCTCAATTCTCCATCCCTCAGCATGCTCAGAAGCCCATTTCGCCAAACAATCAGCTGCCCTATTCCACTCCCGTGGAATATGGACAAAAGTCACAGTTTCCATCAAAGAACTAACACGAAGAATTTGTTGCACAACCCTAGCCAATTGCCAGCTGACATCTGCCACTTTTTGCTCAATAAGCAAATTGATCAATATCTGGGAATCAGATTCATAAACAATCCTTCTCCAGCCCAAAGCATGAGCTCTTTTGAGAGCATCAAGAATAGCCAACCCTTCCACAAGGTTGATGGTCTGCATCCCTTCATAGATCGAAAAGAGAAAGATCACTGAGCCCAAAGAGTCCCTACCAATCCCCCCAATACCAACTGGTCCCGGATTGCCCCTGGAAGAGCCATCAATATTGATCTTCAAAACACCGTAAGGAGGAAGTTGCCATTTGCCATCCCTATCAATTTTTTGCTTCTCACGCCTTCTTTGCCGAGCCCTTGCCAAAGCCAAAGACGACCCCTAAATCCCCAAACTTTCCACCAACTCTCTATCCCTTTTCACCAAAGGGAATTCCACTTCACACCTAGCTCCCACCATTTCTTGAACCATGCCCAATAATCTCTGCCAAATTTATTTCACCAGCCTCCGCTCTCCACGAAATATCCTTCGATTGCGTTCCAACCAAATCTGCCACAATAAGAAGATAGGCCCCACAAACCACACGTCCTACAAAAAGGAGGCCACAGAAGGGGGCCGACCCATCCCCTGCCAAAAATCAATCAAGGAGGAAGTATGAACACAAGGAGTTGTCCAAACACCCCACCAAAAATACCAGAGCTGGAGGGCAAAAGAGCAATGAAAAAACAAGTGAGTAGAGTCCTCCTCATTAGCCCCACACATAACACAAACAAAAGGACCATGGAAACCTCTCTTCTGAATGTTATCCCAAGTCAGACACTTATTCCAGGCCAACATCCAAACAAAACAATTACATTTTGGCCAAGAAAGCTTGTTCCAGACCTTCTTCCACCACTGAATTTCAGGCCCAGCCCACCTATGAGACAATAACACACTATAACCAGAGGCTACAGTATAGGTCCCCCTAGGATTGGGGGACCAGGCAAGCACGTCATCCTCTCTGAGAGAGCTACATCTTCGACTGGAGAGGATACTTTGCAGCACAACACAATCCTCTTGCAAACCAACATCCGGCCACTCAGCTGGGGACTTCCAATTGGCCATCTCCAACTGACCACAAGAGAAAAAGGACTTAAAGTCACTCACCCACGACCAACCAGCCTCAAGAAACCTCTGTCAAAGATTCAACAAGTTGGGAAATTGAGAGGTGATCGGAGGAAAACCATCCCAAGAGTCTGACCAGAATTGGACCTCTGTCCCCTTCTTGCAGATCCAAAATAATCCTTCCTTAATAAGCACAACCCATTTTTTGAGGGTGCCCCATATCACAGAGCCCTTCCCCACAAGGGGATACCTAGAAATATTGGGATGAGGGATCCCCGGGAGATACTTCTGAGAAAGAACCCTAGCCCAACTCTTATCCTGCTCATTACACCACCTCCAATATAATTTAGCAGCCAAAGCCTCCCCAGTCAAAGCCAATTGCCTCAATCCCATACCACCATAATGTTTCGGACTGCAAACCACCTCCCATCTAACTAGACTCCACTTGGAGGACTCCAAGCAACCAGCCCATAAAAATTGTCTTGCCACAGAATCAAGGTCCTTAAGAAATCCCATAGGGGCAACCTGAAGCATGCATCTATAAATGGGCAGAGTCTGCACCACAGACTTAATCAACTGAACACGACCAACAAAGGATAACCATTGGTGAGTCCAGTGATTAACTTTCACCTGAAATTTATCCAAAATGATTTTCCAAGAATCCCTAGGCAGTCTACTCACTGAGATGGGAATGCCAACGTAAGTCACTGGGAGAGTCCCGATTTGGAATCTCAAAGTTTGGGCAATCCTCTGCTGAATGGGGCCTGGAGTGTTCAAGAAGAAAATGGAGGACTTGCCCTCATTAATCTATTGACCGGAGGCAACCAGGTAAACATCCAACACTCTCCGTAAATTAGAGGCTTCTCGCATTGTAGCCATCCCCATCAAAGCAGTATCATCCACAAATTGCAGGTGAGTTTGCGGAGGTAAGGTGCAACCCCACCTCCAACCTTGAATGAGACCAAACTCCACATTCCGTTTAATCCATCTCCCCAAACCTTCAGCCAAAAGAATAAACAAGTAAGGGGAAAGAGGATCACCTTGACACAGCCCCCTAGAAGCACCAAATAACTCAGAATGACTCCCGTTGATAAGCACTGAGAAAGAGACTGAAGTAACACAACTCAAAACCCATTGAATCCAATCTTCAGCAAAACCAAAAGCACCAAGAACCCGTTGAAGGAAGGACCACCTAACTCTGTCATAAGCCTTAGCCATGTCCAGTTTGATAAACATTGTTTTTTCTTTAGAGCTAGCCATAGAGTGGATGACCTCAGTAGCAATAACAATCCCATCCAGAATTTGCCTACCCGCAACAAAACCACTTTGTTCTTCAGAGATCAGCTCCTCAAGCCCCTTTTTCAACCTGTCAGCAATAAGTTTAGAAATAATTTTATAAATTACATTGCATAAAGAAATGGGCCGAAATTGGCTTAACCTATCGGCCCCCTCGCTCTTGGGAATAAGAGCAAGAAAAGTAGCATTTAGGGCCCTTAGCATCTGCTTATTTTGTTGAGATTCTTGAACCACAGCTAGGAGGTCCAATTTGATGATATCCCAAAATTCTTGAAAAAACTCAATAGGGAAACCATCTGGACCAGGCGCCTTTCCTTTCTTCATATTGAAAACAATCCCTTCAAGCTCTTCAAGTGAGATATCACTCATGAGTTGCTGATTCAAATCTCTAGACACAAGAGAGGGGATACAAGAAAGAATATGCGCTTCCTCAGGGGACCCCCCTTGCGAGTCCTCCCTAAAAAGAGATTCAAAGTATTGCATTGCCTCCCTGGAGATTTCTGGGAAGGAGGAAAGATGGTCTCCCCTGTCATTCACCAGACTAAAGATAGAATTGCCATGTCGCCTGGCTTTCACTGAATTGAAAAAGAAAGCTGTATTTTTATCCCCTTCTTGAAGCCACTCAATGCGAGCCTTCTGTTTCCAATACAATTCCTCCCGCAGTTCCCATTCTTCAAGAGTTTTCACAGCCCGAGCCTCGTCCTGAAGCAACTCAGCCGTCACCCCATCCTCCCTTAACCTCCTTGTGATACCATCAAGATCTTCCTGAGCCCTCTCCTTTGCATGGAAGACATTCCCAAAGTACTGACGATTCCACCGTTTGAGTTCAAATTTAACATATTGAAGAAGTTTAGCAAAGGCATACATTGCTGTACCATAGGCTGGTCTACCTTTCTTCCACCAGTCAGACACAAAAGCATTCAAAGAAGGGTCTCGCAACCACATAAGTTGGAACCTAAAAGAGGGCGCACGAGGCACACGAGTTGACTCAATAGCAAGCTTAATAGGCCAATGGTCAGATCCTCTCCAGTCCAAGATCTCAGAGCAAGATGACCACATCCCTCCCACCCAGTAACAGGAAACTAGAAATCGATCTAATCTTTCAGCGATGCAGAAATCACCAACCCGACGATTGTTCCAGGTGAACTGACCATTACGGGGTTTGATATCAACAAGATTCAAGGTATTGATATTGTCACGGAGCATCAGTGCAGAGGGCTCCAACCTTCCAGTACCACCACGCTTCTCAGCCAACTCACAAATAGCATTGAAATCTCCACCCAAAATCCATGGGTGAAAAGGCATCATGCTACGATAAGCCTGATATGGGACCACAGACCTTGTTTACCCTGAAAATCAGTAGGTGCATATATATTAGAAAAAAGAATGACTTCCCCTGTCTCAAAACAAGTGGCCATCATAGACAAAGAGGATTTAGAGGAAATCCACCAAAGAGGTCGGATTCTTCGAGGATTCCATAAACATGCCAAACCCCCAGAAGCTCCATGAGCTCCAATACACTGGCACTCCCCGCTCCTCCACAACTTAGGTGCCAAGCCTTGCATATTCTCGATAGATAACTTAGTCTCTTGCAAAAATAAGACATCAGGACCTTGCCTTCTAACTAAACCTTGAACCGCTTTTTGTCTAGGGCCGCTGTTCAAGCCCCGAACATTCCATGACAGAACAATCATTTCAAAGGGCTTGAAAAATGAGAATCCAGAGTCTTTACCGACCCTGACTCCACCAAATTCTCGCCTGCCAGTTTAATCTTTTCCACATCCTTTTTTCTGCCTGGTTTAGCAAATTTCTCTGCCCCACCCTTCTTAATATCCTTCTGCAAAATGCCTAATTTGAGAGGAGGCTTAACTTTCTTAGCCAGGTCTGAACTAGTGGGCTTCCAAGGAAGAGAAGAATCCTCACCAGCTAAAGTATTAGCGGCAGAGGGTTCCAGCACTTCTGACACCACCAACTGCTGACTAGCTTCCTTGAGCGGACAATCCTCCCTTTGTGCCTCCGTAGAAGAGTCAAGAACAAAATCCTCCTGAGCAGAGCCCACAAGCCCCTGATCTAAGTTGATCAAACCTGGGTTTACCTCCTGTTGGCCGAGCTCATCCAAGACCTCAAATCTGTTAAAGGTACCTTCATCCTGCCTTTCTTTAAAAGGTCACTTTTGACCCCTATTTCGATTTCGAGCCGTAACCGGAGTAAAACCATCAGACGCACCTACCTCATTAGGAGAACTACTCTTCCCCTTATCAGATTCTGAAGGATTGCTAGCAGGTTGTGTAGGCTGTGACTGCATAGGCTTATACCTTGGACATTTCTGCTGCAAATGACCATATTCTCGACAGAGCCGACAACGAAAAGGGAGAGTTTCATAGTCTAAATGTTGCACCCAAGAATAAGTGCCCGCACTCATATCTATTGCATCGGGTAACGGCCTACTAAGATCAATCTCAACACAAATACGTGCAAAAGTCATTACCTTTTTACCCAAAGTTTGCGATGAAGTCCCAACTGGTTTTCCCAGCACCGAGGCCAAAAGGTGCAACACATCCTCTCGACAGCATTCCACTGGAAACCTCGGTAGACGAACCCACACCGGGACACGGTTTGGAAGCTCCTCGGCAGGGTTAAAACCTGCATGCCATGGCTTGATAAACAACCCTACCTTATTATGAAAATAAGGGCCTCCCTCAAATACCCTATTGCGATCAGCACTGCAATTAAAAGTAACCATGAAATAATTGTTCGCCAACAACATTATCTCCATTTCCCCCTCTGGCTCCCATGTCCTTCGGGCCCAAACCTCTAAAAATTGCAAAGAAACCCTCATCCCCAAAAACTTGCAATATAATGAGTGATTTGAGTAATACTCAACATCTTCAGCAATCATTTCAGACGGAACAACCAGTTTCGGCCTCTCCTTGCACCGCTCGAGACAGCCGTTAATCTTCGTTATTCGCACACCATTAGACAACCCAGTATCAGCAATCCCAGTATTCAGATCAAACAAGTTGTTATCAAAAGTCTTCATCCCTTGACTTGAGAACTTCGAGCCCAATGCTGCCCGAAAGTCCAAATTAGGGCATCCCTCAGACGTCTCACCCTTCGAGTATGCCATCATCCTCTGGAACATTAAACACAAACCTTGCACGACAATGGGTGGGGGATTCCTCCCCACGCCCTTCCTCCCTGCTCCACACCAGCACCCGCACCACAAGCCCTTCCCACCCACACACTAGGAAGAGAAGAAAAAGAAAAACACACCAATGAAATGCAGATCGCTCTCTTACCCCCACGCACCACCAAACAACCCTGCCCTCACACCGTTTACCACCTCCCCACACCTGGGCCGCAGCAAAATCAACCTCCCACACTAGCGTCCAAAGCCAGATGCTAAGGAAACCCAGCCAGGAAGAAAAAACGAGCCTGAAGCACGCCACTCGCCTCAGGTCACAGCGCCGCCCAACAAAGAACCCAACCCCCTGCCACGCACAAAATATCCCCTCCCAGCCAACGCAGACACAGCACAGAACCACCACGAGCTAGGGCGCGGATGCCCTAGCTCGACACCCGAAACCACAGTCTCGAGCCATAGAGTTCAATTCTTTCATTCCATACGGTCCAATAGTATTAAACTACTATTATATGTTTTTGTATTTAAATATATTTATAGTAGTAAATAAATAATAACCTATATACTTTTTATATTTGATATTTGTATTATATATAATATTAGTAAATAATATAACCTATATATATATTTATAAATATAATTACTATTATATTTACTATTTTATTTACTGTTATATTTACTATTATTATTAGTGTTTTGATTATAAGGGAAAAATAGGTTTTGAAGGGACCCAAAACCCTTTACAACAAGAGAAACTAAGTGTTGCAAAAAAAAAAAATTCAGAAAGTCACCAGCAACAACTCATCAGCCAAAAAACATAACAAAATGGGTGCAAGTCTAAAACAACACCTAGCAGCATCAAAACAACAGGAAAAAAACCTAAACCCAACAAGTAACATAAAGCAACTAAGAAGAAGACCAAACACTAATTCAAACTACTTAGGGTGTTGGCCACCTCAAGGTACTGGCTTCTATGCCTCTCGATCATATCTAGGAGATCCTTTTTTTCAACATCGAAGGATCTCTTCCAATCAGCCGACCCTTTAACAACAAGTCCTTTGTCATCATCCTTAGCAGTTTATTTACCTTTTCCTTTAACTGAGTGCTCCTTCTCCATAAGCTTAGAGAAATAAACCTGATCCTCCCTGAGCTCACTTATCTTTCTAAAAAGGACTTCCAAGGAGTTTGTGTTGTTCTTCATAGAGATATGACATGCCTGCAAAAGATTTTTGATAACCGCATTCATTCCCAGAATCTTGGCTTCCAGAGTAGCCAACCTATCTTCACACAGAGATTTGAAATCATGGTAGGAACCTTCAATATCCACAATTCTATCAATAAGAATGTCTGACACCGAGCCCTTCAGAACATTCTTTAGATTCTCCTTCAAACCTCTAATTTTGATATTAATCTTATTGAACTCTTGAAGAGTCCACTCATCTATCTTAAAAGTTCTAATAGCCCTAGCCCTAGCCATTTCCAACAATTCAAACATGCAGGTAGAGTCGTCATCGAGGTAAGAAAAGTCCTTAGAGAGACGATTTACCTTTAAAGGATCCTATTTAGCTTTTTTCTTCTTCGCATCCTCCTCGTCAAGACCCCTTATTTCCTTGTCTTGCTCCACATTGGGCAAATCCTACAACGGGGAGTCCTCAATGGCCACCGTCTTATTACCAGAATCCTTGCCAACACCAGACACTATTATTATTACTATTATTATTACTATTATATTTACTATTATTATTACTACTATTGTTTGCTATTATATTTAAATATAAAAAATATATAAGTTATTATTTATTTACTACTATTATTTACTATTATTTTATTTACTATTATATTTAAATATTTAAATATATATGTTATATTATTACTATTATAATATATAAGAATACAATAAAATCAAAATAATATTAGTTACTACTATTATAATATTAAATAATATAATACAAAATATTAAATATAAGTATGAAATTATTATAATTAATAATTAATATATTTCTATATAGATCAAATTAAATTAATTTATTAAAAACTCATATTTTAATCGATTGAAAAATTACAAAATGCGATATTCACATCAATACACTCTCGCCAATCATTTTCCCAAATATTTTTTAAAATTTTATCTAATTTGTCTAATTTGTACTCCCGTGACTAACTGTTTAGTCATTTTTATTTGTGTGACTAAATAATTTTTTACTCGACGACCAAATTAGTCATTTATTTACTCATTTATAGTTGTGTTGCAAAAAATGAGTAGAATTTAGTCATTTTTAGTTGTGACTAAAAGTTTTAGTCACCTAGTCATTTATTTGCCAAATTCTACTAGTGTATTTTGGACTACCAACCATGAGAAGAAGGTACATTTGGGTCAAGAAAAATTGTTCCATACCTGATTCCACCAAGGAACCCAACCCTCCTATACAACTGTTTATCCAACTCCAAGTAACCCAAGGCAACTAAAAATTTACCTTTTGGAACAGGGCCTCAGTCTAGAGTATCCCTCCCTTTAAGGGAATTGCACATACTACCATCCAAAATCCTAGCTAGCTCCTATCGAGCCTCCTCAATACCACCTAGTTGACACTCTTGAGAATCCTTCCAATGCATCACCTCCACCTAACCCAATACGTGAATTGTTTTGAAGTCCTCCACCTTACTCCAACTAGCTTCAAGTAAACTATTATAGAGGGGTTGTAACTGAGGAAATATTGTTGTAATAGGGAGATAACCATCCCAAGAATCATACCAAAAAATAGCATCAGAGCCCTTTGTTATCACAAGGATTTGCACCCGTGTGCAAGGCTGAAAAGCTTTGCAATCCCGTGTAACATTGGACTAATTTCAGGTTGTGGGTACCCTATTGTGAAACTAGACCTCCAGATTATGGGTTGGTTCCCCTTTTGATTCTCCTAGAAACTACTGAATTGGAAGGAAAAGGGTGAGAAAGATTAACTGAAAAAGGAAACTAAACTGATTCTAAGAGGTGATTGCACCAAATATGATGATCTAAAGGGAAAATTATTTCACAATTGTAAACTTCGGGGAAAACTTCACACAACTCACTAATTGCAATATTATGACAAAAATGCTTCAAAGGAAGGCTAATTAACCTTTTTCAAGAAGGAAACAGATGCTTCACAACCCGAAATTGATAATTGCATGCACAACCTAAGACCTAAAACTTGATTGCATCCAAGAATTTGTAATAATGAAAAAGACAAAATTTAAAGGTTTTGATTAATAAAACACATTAAACTTTCATAAAATCAATCATTTATTGCCAAAAATCATTTATAAGAAGGTAAAAAACATGTATCCTTAAGCCAACAAAAGGAGAAACTGCAATGAAATAACAGAAAAATAACCTGTAAAACCTACTGTTGTTTATTAAACTGTGAAAAAATGAGTTACAAAATCTTTTCTCTCTCAAAATCCAAGAGAGTAAAAGGAAAGAACCCCAAGAAAAAAAAATAGTCTTTTCCTTATATACAATAAAGGACTTCAAAAATCCAAGAGGAGATAACTGAAGTCAAAAATCTAAACCGTGAAGTCATCCACGAGCAAAAGCAAAACTGCATGAAAATCGGACCCACCAATGTTGTAAATTGAGCTTAAACAACTCAAAACTCCGTGTCACAATGCATGTAACTGAAATACATCTCAAAATGGATCATGAATGCATGGAGGTGGCACTGAAAGTGATCTGAATCTCAAAAATATCTTTTCAAATGCCTCTCATGAGCAAAAGAGAAAATGCATAAAAAGAGGTCACATAATTGATGATAACTGCAAAAATAAGTGGCCAAACTCCACCTCTCAAAGTGTATGATCAAAATATCCTATGAACTGGTGTGAAACTGAGGTAATGTGTCAAGAATTTCCATAATTTGCATGATTGGATCTTCAATTCACTTTACTTGTCTTTTTCTTGCATGATTCTAGAAAAGGTAATTGAATGATTAAATATTAAAAAAATAATCATATGATTATTTTAATATTTAATATGTGATTGTTCCTCCCTTATCACATTTACATATTAAATATTAAGGTAATACCTTTAATATTTAATTATAATGTTATTTTTGTTCAAACTCATGCAATAAATATACAAGTAAAGTGAACTATTTCAAAATAAAGAGATAAATCTCAAAACCTAACTCCCAAATTCATTTTCAAACTCACACGCTCCTTTTCAAATGATTAGGTCTATGACTTTGCAAGTGAAGACCACGTGCACTATTTGTAACATGAAATGATTTTGTTTTTTGGTAAAAACATAGTAAAAAATGACTATGAGATCGAACTACGGCATGAACAAAAGTTCAAACCCTAATCCTTCTATTCATTCACTTTTGCATTTGGAAACAACCTGTTGTTGTGCCGCCATCGACTATGGAGCTCTTTGGAGCCTTGACTATGAGATCCAGAGTCTTTTATACATAAACCATGCAAAATTTGCTTGGTGAGTTTGTCTTTGTGCTTCTTGTGTTTGATTGGTATCTAAGAAAAACATAAACTTTCCATTTATCTCTACATAATCTTTATACATTCGAACTCTTTTCCTTTACTGAAAGAGATGATGAAAGGCTCCTGCTGTCGGCCATTTTGGGTTTTCTCCTTTGTGTTTTGAATGTATTTCATTTTCTACAAAAGTCGCGAGCTTCATATTATATTTCGAGGGTTTTTCTTTATGCAGGCTGCGACTTTGTATAAAAGTTTTTAAAACCTCTTTAACAAATCCAGTTTCCTCATATCTTGGTGCATTGCATCCCATGAGATAAAAACTTTAAGAGGCATTTTGTCAAATAGTCATGCCTTGTCTATGCTAAAATTTGTGGCTTCTAACATTATATGTTGCTCTATCTTGACATTGCTTTGATAAATGGCGTAAGATTTTCCATTGTAGAATCTGTATTTTCCTGGTGATAGCTTGACCACGACCTCATTGAATCTTCTGGGTTTGTCTTTGATCTGGTTTTTTTGAAATAAATGAAGAGGAAAACCCTCTCAACATTTTGTTAAGAAAAAAAACCCTAATGTAGGCCATGGCTAGAAACTGAGCATTTCACTGCTATAATCCTCTGAGAGATGATAAAACTTTAAGTTTTCCTCGAGACTTTATGGGAGTATCGAGGAGTTTGTTCTCCTTACTGAGACAGTTGTTTGCTATTTCAACCTCCTTCATAACTGAAAACTTGAAAAATCAAGGGTACCACAGTGAATAGATTGTATAAAAAATAAAGATTAACATTACACTGTGAGGCACTGTGCAGTCACCAAGACTCCTCTCAAGGTCACTATATAGTTGTTAGCCACCATCCAAATAGGCTACTACCTTACATATTTTACTGTCACTGTGAGCATATTCATGGCATATCCTAGTTTATAATTGAACTCATTGAATGTAAGCATAGCACTTATCTCTTTATTATTTATTGATTCTTGTCATTGCTTAATTGATTGTTCTATTTATGCTTGATTGTTCACTATTTTTGCTTTGAAATTGGAGTATACATCATGCACTATAAACATTTTCTATCTCTCTTTGGCACCTTTAAATCTGTTTATGATTTGACTGCTATCTTAATGCACTAAATGGCATTGTTCTCCTCATTATTGTGTTGTACATGTTCTCCCACAACTGTGTATGCATGATTTTTTCTTGAACTCTGTAAGTATATCTTACATTTTTTTCATTGGCAGAAAAATAAGTGAAAGACATTTGTTAATTTTTTCTATCATTGCAATTGATGTTTGCTACAACAAGCTTTCATTGGAAAACAATTACATCTTCAGGTATCTTGAGACTCCATCACTGTGGGTTTGATTCCATCTTGCATTCTGAAAGTGTGCCAAAACAATTTTTCTTTTCTCTCTCTTGCTTATTCAAAAGCATCAAGCATATTTTTTGCATATTTTCCTCCCGTGAATGATTAATTTTAAAACATTAGATCTGATCATAATGTTGAAACAAAAGATTGAAAATGGTGTATTTTTACTTTAAAATGATGTTTTTTTACATCATTGTTATGAGTTGGGCTCAACCCTTGTGGGAGCCACATTTTGCACCACTCATAACAATATTTGTTGGTTGAAATGATCTGATTATAGCTGTACCTACACACTAAACAAACATATTAGCAAAATAATTGAAGCTGAAAGCTTCCATTGAACTTTGTGCTCCCTGAACATCTGCTTTTTTGATGACTTAATCATCTGATGAATGCCTGATAGGATGCATATTACATTTCTGTTGGTAATGAAGGGATAAAGTAGAATGTGATTTTTCATTGCTCTAACACCACCTTTCAATAATCTTGTAGGTAAACCTTGGAGCTGGAGTTGAACCAAGATCAACACAACTATAACAACGATTCATCATTCCAGGCAATGACGAATCACCTTCTCTCCTTGTTCTTATATTATCTTCAATTGTGTGATATACATTTCTTTCTTGTATTCAATATTTGATTAAGTAATCAAATCAAGCTACTCCCATGGCTTGTGTGGGACTTTGGTTTTTACAATATGAATAAAACAACATTTCTTATGCAAATTTATGAGTTTTTCTGTTAAAAATAATTGCATAATAATACTGGAAATTCAAAAGTAATCAGATTTGTACAGTAATGAATACTTAGCAGAAAACTTTGAAATTATTTGTGTACCTTTTAATGATGAATTCAATTCAACCCTACTTGTTTTTGACCTGTAGCTAAAAGTAGGTAACACCCTTATTATAAATCCAAAATTTAGACCCTCTTTAATGAGCTTTGCCCCTCTTTTGAGAGTATCCCAAATCATAGATCCCTTCCCATAAGGCTACATCAAGGCACATAAAAGGAGTTCACCCCTAGAGATACTTATGAGTAAGAATTGTAGCCCAATCCTAATCTTGGAAAGTACATCAATGATAATATAATTTAGTAGCTAAGACCTGACCATTCAAACTTGCAAGCTTGAGCCCAAGACCTCCCTCCTGCATCAGCCTACAAATAGATTCCCACTTAACCATGCTCCACTTCAAATAGGATAAATTTCCTTCCCAAAGAAATTGGTGGGCAAGGGCATCAAACTCCTTAACAAAGCACAAAGGGGAAACTTGCACAAAGCACCTATAAATAGGAAGGGCTTAAACCATCGATTTCAAAAAAATTACATGCCCAACAAACAAAAGCCATCTACAGGTCTAATGACTTATCTTCTTGCGAAACTTATCCAAAAAATCTTTCCAAAAATCTCTAAGTTGAGATCCCACATAGATGAGAATCCCAAGATAAGTCAGATGAAGAGAGCCAATATGAAATCGAAGAATCTGAGCAATCTTGCTCTGAATAAGTTGAGGAGTATTGAAGAATAAAATAGTGATGCCTTATCCTCATTAATATTTTGACTAGAGATAGCCAAGTAAGTGTCCAAATTTTTCTTTAAATTCACTACTTCGTTAATTCTAGACATATTCCCATCAAGGTTGTATCATCCATAAATTGAAGGTGAGAAATAGGAGGCAACTTATTGCCCCAATTCTAACCTTGAATCAATCCTTGTCTAACATGAGACTTGATAAATCTTCCCAACCCCTCAGCCATAATAATGACCAAGAAAGGAGATAGAGGATCTCCTTGTTGAAGACCCTTGGAAGCTCTAAATACTTCAGATGGATCACCATTAATAAGAACAAAAAGAAAGTAGAAGTTACACAACTCATGACCTAATTAACCCGTTCCCTTCCAAATCCAAAAGCTAGAAGAA
This sequence comes from Sequoia sempervirens, assembly GCA_007258455.2. Taxonomy (NCBI): domain Eukaryota; kingdom Viridiplantae; phylum Streptophyta; class Pinopsida; order Cupressales; family Cupressaceae; genus Sequoia; species Sequoia sempervirens. The sequence continues at coordinate 188 of VDFB02172898.1, read as the reverse complement.
ATTTCTACAAGAAGGCCCATTTGACCCTATCATAGACCTTTGCCATGTCAAGTTTAATGAACATGAACTTCTCTTTGGAGGTCACTATAAAATGAATGGCCTCGATAACAATCACAATCCCATCAAGAATTTGCCTACTAGTAACAAATCCACCTTATTTTTCAAAAATCAAAGAGTTGAGCCAAGGC
>VDFB02172897.1:0-20552 GCA_007258455.2 Sequoia sempervirens | reverse complement strand
TATGTTTACATGTATATATATATGTGCATGTTTTACATTGGTATTTTTGCATAAATGATTAATTTATTGTTCATGCCTTTTGGGCTCTACTTATTGTTCCTTCTGATAGTAGGTTGGAGGGTTTTAACACTAGTGTGCTACAAAACCTGTGAGAAACTATATAGGCTTAATGCATTATGTGGTTGTTGTACTATGGCGGTGGATGAAGTAAATGTGGTTGGTTGAAGTAAATGCAATATTGAATGTGGAAATATGGAATGGAAGATATGTTATAGGATGGACCAAAATGCGATGATTTTAAGAAATCAATTTTTCATTGTTCTTTTCCTTTGTAAGGCAAGAAAATGTATTGCTCAAGTTGCATTGTCCAAAGAGCCATTGTGTGTTGTAAAGTCTGTAAGTTGTTTTACATGGGTTTTTTGTATAAATATTTTCTCCACAATATTGAATACCAAACAATGCAGCTTAAATTTCCAATTAAGTCTGTGTTGCTATATGCATTTTGGACATACCATTGCATCATACAATTGTTGTCATAACATAGAAAAAATAGGTGCTGCCTTCGAGAGTTGGGTTTGAATAATTCATTTGGCAAGTTGCAAGGATTGACACATTTTCTAATGTTTATAGAGTTCTATTACAATTTCCCTGGTTGTCTATATCTAAACATGGGTTCAGGGTGGTTGAGTTGGTAGCCTTGATATGTGGAAGCTGAGTGCTAAGTATTTTTCGCACAAGGGACAATATTCAATGTTGTAAAATGGGAAAGTATACTTTGATGAAGTTATGCATCTATACACTCTATAAATCTTTGTTGTTATACACATTTTGTACTATTAGCCCCTTTGTATCCCTATCGAAAATAGAATGCATATGCATACATAAATTTGAAAATAGTTTTGCATATACAAATGTCTTTGGTGGCTTTTAATGGAATATCTGTAAGATATTCACAATGGTAAAATGGCTATTCTAACAATGCAACTCAATCAATATAATTTATTCCATATTTTGGAACACAGTCATTATGCCACAATGCATATTCTAACAATGCAATTGAATCAAAATATTTTCTTGCATATTTTGGAGTATAATTTCCCACATTGCAATATTGGATATCAAATTCGCTTCCTCCAAGGATGAGCTTGATGCATAGAGGCTTCATGAAACAATTGATGTCATTAAGGAGAAGGGTGTCAACAACATGGAATGTTTCGTGAAGCCTCTATGCATCAAGCTCATCACATGGTTTTTTGGCTTTGGGGTTTGGCTAGAGCCCATGAGGCTTCATGGGGTCAATATGGTGGGGAGGAGAATGACCATTGATTTTGTGGCTTTTCCTTTCATCGTCATACATTGGTTGCTACAAATGCACAACATATTCTATTCCGCCCACTACATTTCTCCACAGTAGTAGATAGGCTTGTCATCACATGTTTGCAATAGTGTAAAAGCTCCAACTACATTCTATTTATACAGAAGGTAAGCCTATATATCCTTTATTGCATTCCTTATTTCACAAGTACATGTAAAATTGTTTTTAATAAATGATATAAGTACACATATTTTTTAAAATGTATAGCACTGATTGCAACTAAAGAAACTTATCAGGTTAGTGATACCAAATTTACACAACCTATTATGGTTCAAAATTCTTATTTTTCAATATTTGATTATGTTTCGGTTTTGTGGGTGGGCAATCTATGTTCTTCCTTGGGTGTTTGCTGACAGCCCATGAGGCTGCATTGCCCAAAACTGCAAGGTGGAGAGCATGCCTTCTTTCTCTCTATTTAGACTAGGTTTGCTTGCAACTACATGGTATGCATAACTCCTATCTAGCACTTATGTTTTGTAAATATGCATGTTATTTCTTCCTATATTTCCATATATATATTTACACATTCAGTCAGACTCCATCTTTTTTATTTTAATATGGTGACATCTCTTATTTTAGAACTATGTGTGTAATCCTTTGTCATAAATCATACAACTATACATATTTTTAAAAAAATGTATACTAGTGATTTAAACTAAAGAAAATTCTCAGGTTAATGCTTTGAGCTTTCAACAATGCATAATGCTTAAGATTTTTCATTGACAAAGTATGTTTTGAGTTGGGGATTCCGTGACAGGCTAGGTCGTTGCATCACCTAGTATGGTGGGGTGGAAAGCATGCCTCCTTTTCTTCTATTCATACTGCAACCAATTGCACACACAAGGTATGCCTACATCTTATCTATCACTACCCTTTTGCAAATATGAACGTAATATATTCATGCGCTCCCATCTATACGTTTGCACATTCATTGATGTCGTATGCTTTTGATTTTAATATGGTGTCGAAGTGTATGCGTGGAGAAATTGCAAATATATAGATATGCAGAGTGTTTACTATTTGTTAGAAGTTTCTGACAGTATTTTTGTCACCTGAGCATCAACAGGATTTGTGTATGTTTAACCTCAGAGACATAAACATACAACAAGAAGATATTAAGTATTATAGAGAAATAGGGAAATTGTAACACACCTCTTAGTAAAACATGAATACATGTATTTATGAATATATACATATTTATACACATGCATATACCTATATATATGTGTGTGTGTGTGTGTATGTGTATATGTTTCATGATACTCTTTTCCCATCATCTGTTTAAAGCTTTCTATAACAAACTGTAATTTGTTGTTCTTTTTCTTTGTAAGGGAAGAAAATGTATTCGTAAAGTTGCATAAAGAGCTATTATAGTGTTGCTTGCATATGACATATATATATACATGTGTAAATATGTATATATATATACATGTATGTATGTATGTGTATATATATACATGTGTAAATATGTATATATACATGTACATGTATGTATGTATATATATATATATATATATACATGTACATGTATGTATGTATATATATATATATATATATACATGTGTATGGATATGTATATATGCATAAATTTATGAGTGTGAATCCCTAATCCAAATACCTACAAAACACAACAAATGAATACATTAGATCAAATGCAAGTAAGAACAAGGATTCCCTATGAAATCCATTAACAAAACTCAAAATAGGAATGAAGAGAAGAAAATAATGAAAGAACAAGAAAGTAGATTAAATCCTATTGAAAGTAATGCAAACTCTTGATCCCATGGGGGAATTGGTGCCAATTTGATGTGAAAATTGGCCCTTTCCCAACTCAATGCTAGCTTTGATGATTTGATGAAGATTGTGATCCACTTTGATGAAGATTGATGAATGCTCCAAGCTAAAATCTGCAAAAACCTAGCTATGATTCAATGAGATGGATAAAATTGCTATGAATTTGAGTATAGTAAGTTTACCTAATTTATGGATGATCAAATGAGGATATGAGCATTTTATTTATAGAACTTCAAGATGGATGAATGTCCAAATTTGAGCAATGTGGGACTAACATTCATCCAATGGCATGATGCCACTTGTCAAGCTATGAATGGATGGAGGATGAGCACATTTTGATCCATGTGCAAAGAGCCCCGGGGAGATTCAAATTCAAAATATGGCTTGAAGGATGAGGTGAAAGGTGAAGCAAATGCACATGGATCAAGAAAAGGAAGGCATGTAAGATATTTTAAATGCTTTGTTGGAAGGACTTATTCCCACTTGGATTTTGAATTCAAATTAGGGGAATATTCCTTAAAAGATGCCTTGTTGAAGGAAAATAGAAATTTAATAAATCAAATAAGTCTATTTTCATGTGCAAGTTGCAAAACCTAAGGATTTGAGTGATTAGGATAGCATTGATCATGATTTGATTAATTTAAATGATTTTAGTTGATTTGACCATTTTGACTTAGATTTTAGGATTCAAATAACTCAAAATGAGAAAAGAATGATTTAGACTTAGTTAAATAAATATTTTTGATTTATTTAACCAAAGGGGGTGATGTTAGATTAAATTAGATAAATGTTTGATTTATTTAATTTAATTAGACAAACTTTAGAGCTTTAATCAAATAATATGGATTATTTAATTAAATCAAAGATAGAAAGATGAAATGACCTAGCTAATTACACAGAGACAATGATTTAATTAAATTGAGGGATTTATTTAATTAAAAGGGGAATTATGATGACTTTAATCAAATAAGGCTATTCGATTAAATGGTTAGACAGAGGGATAATTTAGGATGAAGCGATGTTAGTAGATCAAGATCGAGTGTGCGATATCAATTTGTATATTTTTGATGTCTATAATGAGCATGGAGGAATTTTAATATTGCATTTACTTTTCCTACTGGCATCATGTAACAACAGGACCCATTGGTCTTCACGGCAACAAACACTTGCCATTCCACTTCCCCATATCGAGGAAAACATTCTCCATTAGCACCAACCCATGTAATTACTAAGGTCCACATCACCACAGAAAAAACCAGTAGATTAAGTTTGTGGCATCTTCTGCCACAACACAAGCCGGTGAAATAGAGAAATTGTAAAAGTGGTATTAGAATGACACTCAACAACAAAAAAATAGTAACCCTATCCATATTTTTTTGATGAAAGAAAGAAGATTTCACTACAGTCTCTCCACTACCAAAGACCAATAATCTCTTCCAAGTGTCAAAAATGGGTATAACGCAAAAGATAGAAACATAAAACAACAAGAAATTAACAATACATTAAACATCTATGCAAAGCACCCATGTAAAAATCAGTATTACCCCACAAGCTTCATTAAAAATTTGAGCTACATTGCCACAAATAAAAAAGGATGGATAAAGAGTGAGTATACGGATAAAATTAATATATACAATGTGAGCCTCAAAATAGTCAATAATTTTTGCAATTAGATAAACGAAGTTGTCTATTGACAATCATCTACTATGAAACCAACACCACAATTGCTATTTGCACATTGCAACTTAATCAGGGTATACTTTCCCAGACTGCTACATTCAATATCGCATTTACTTCATCCACCTCCATCGTACACCATCCAAAGCATGTAATTAGCAACAACCACATATAAACCCAAAGATGCACAACCATAACTATAAACATAAAAGAAGGGCACCAAAAATTACTAACTGCAACCATATTTTTTTGACGATAGAAAGAATATTTTACTGGAACTTCCCCAAAGTGGCATTAAATAGAGCTCCTAAACCCAATTCATGGCAATAATCTATGCACAAAAACAAGCACACCATACACTTAATTCAAAATTTTCCCTACATCAGTTGGCCCTAAATATTATAGACTAATAGAGAAATTATAAAAGAGGTTTTAGAATAACACTCAACAGCCAAAAATTACTAACTCTAACCATACTTTTTTTACTAATCAAAGAGGCTTTACTGGTATTTCTCCACACTCTTATTCGTAGTTGGGATGACAAAAATCCTGTTGGGAACTTCTAACAAATAAATTGAATAGATATGAAGAGATCCTACAAAGAATATGGCTTTACACTCATGAAACTAACTTCGTATATATACACATCTCTATACTTGTGTGTATATGTATATATATGCCAACATCTATCTATGTATACGTATATGCATATATGCATTCAATATTGCACTTAATTCGTATGCCTCCATCGTACAACAACCACAAAATGCATTAACCATTAGCTGAGCAAGCACTTACCATTCACCTTCCGCCTTTCGAGGAGATCACCTCCATCATCGCCAACCCATGTATTTTCAAAGGTCCATGTCGAACACTTACCATTCACTTCCCCCAAAATGACAACAACATTCTTCACCACCACCAACCCATGTAATTGTGAATGCTCACATTGCCAGAAAAAAAGGAACAGTTCCCTCCCTATTGACCAATGGACCCCAACGCCGACAAACCCTTTATGCGACTAGGTTGTCGAGAATCTTGACAGATACTTCAAACAAGTGTACATGTATATATGTATATGTACGTGTATACACATAAACAAATATATCTATATGTATACACACACACACACACACACATATATACATGTATGTATGTTTCACATGGGTATTTTGCATAAGTGATTTATTTATTGTTCATACTTCTGATTCTCTACTTATTCTTGCCGAATGGTCATATGGTGATGAGTGTAATGCCAATGCTACACAGAGATAACTACAACCGATAAACGAAGGGTGAAAAGTATGTTTCTAGGTATATGTATATGTATATTTATATATATATATATGTATATTTTTATGTATATGTATATTTATATGTATATGTATATTTATATGTATATGTACATGTATATATGTGTATGTGTATGTATATGTCTATGTATGTATATGTATATGTATATGTATATGTATGTGTATATCTATATGTAAAATGTTGATGTATACAATCATATGTTCACCATTTTACTATTTTCACCTTCCTCTGTATTGCTTTCAGAAATATATACTCTTTGCGTCAACATGCATCCTCTTGTTGCACAATGGCGGTGGATGAAGCAAATGCAATATTGAATGCTGGCATGTGGGAGAGTGTAGTTTGATGAAGTTCTATTTTCGGAAGAACCATTGTGTTGTTGCTTTGATAACAGTCTACTATTAAATTCATTGCATTTCACTCCGTTTTAAACCACCTTGGAGGGTGCTCAAACTGTTGAGCTACAGAATCGGAAAATCATTTTGCATGGGTAGTTTACATAAATGATTAATTTATTGTTTACCTCTTTCATTCTTTCCCATATTGATTAAATTGCATTCTTGCAAGAGCAGTTTTCAACACATAAAATAGCTAAATAGAAACTCTGTACTATGCACCACATTTGTCATTGTTTGCTTCAGTTAGGTTGCTTGTCTTCTATCAAATAGTTGAATGTGGCTTTCCCACCATCTATCACTTGTGATCCCTAAGTGTTTTCCTAATATTTGTTTTACAATTTCTCTACTTTCTATTATCATGTGATATATGGTAAGAGTCTTTCAGATTTTCCATTGACCTTACCTACTTTTCTTACTCAGGCGGGTTGGCTTTTGCATTTTTCTAGACATTTCAAAAAACACAAATAAGCAAGTATATATATCCATATGTACAGATGTATATATTCATCTATATATAAAACAATACATCTCAATGATAACATATTCCATCCAAATAAATTAAGCATGTTAAAGATTACAAAATTTTAAAGATTAAAAAACAATCCTTGTTAGAAGAATAATAAACTACTCTATTAGAGGTAGCTTCAAATAGATGAGTGGAAAACAACATCATGAAATGTTATTGATAGTTAAACAGATGAGGGCACAACAATATCATGAAACATGTTAATAGAAGACAACTGCTAGCCTCTTTTATTTTATATGTATACTATTTTATTTAGATTCCTGCAGAAATTTAAATATGCATTCAAGAAAATCATTGTATTATAGACTCTTTATTTCAAATTCTTCCATGCTCCTACAGTTGAGTTCAACGCAACTCATCCTTATTGGATAGAATCAACACTGTATGTAAGTATGATACTTTATCATTGTCACTAGATAACTTTGTTTATCTAATTACATAAATTATTCACTATTTTCAGGCTCACATTGTATATATTAATTTTACCCCTATACTCACTTTTTATCCTTCATTTTTTATTTCCCTTTGTTGTGCACAAACATACCTTTGTTTTGTGTTTGCAAGAACTCCATTTAAGCATGCAAAGGGATTTCAAAACCAAGTTACGCTTTTGGTTTCAAGTTCTCACACCAAAGAGAACACAAAAATATCATATATTATATATGGAAACAATAGAGTTTTCCCAAGATTCTTGTTGTACGATGTATAATGAAACTCCACACCATCTCTCGTGGATGTTTCATACTTCTCTTGCTCCAGGGTTTGGCTAGAGCCCATGTGGCTCCATGATGCCAATATGGTAGGGTGGAAAATGAGCATGGGTTTTGTGGTTTCCCATTTCACATCATTGAGTTGTTGTTACATACATATATGTATATGCACAAATTCTTCTATACATTCATTATTATGTTTTCATACTTTGTCATTCTCAATAGACAACCTTGGTTAACTAATTGCAAAAATTATTCACTATTTTCAAGCTCACATTGTATATATTAATTTTACCCCTATACTTGCTCTTTATCCTTCCTTTTTTATTTCCCTTGGTTGTCCACTAACATAGCTTTCTATTTTGTTTACAGGAACTAGGTTTAAGCATGGAAATGGATGTGAAAACCAAGTTAAGATAACAATATCAAATATTATATATGCAAACAATAGAGTTTCCTAGGATTCCTACTGTACGATGTATGATGCAACACCGTAGCATCTCTCTTGGATGTTTCATACTTCTCTTGCTTGTGGGTTTGGCTAGAGTCCATGTGGCTCCATGATGCCAATATGGCAGGGTGGAAAATGAGCACAGGTCTTCTGGTTTCCAATTTCACATTAGTCATTTCTTTGTTACATACATATATGTATATAAACAAACTATTGTATAGATTTACTATTATGTTTTCCATAAGGAAGACAAACAAGTGTGGGTTTTGTACTTCTACATTTAACTCCATACATTTTTACTTACATATATATATATATATGTCTACACAAATTGTTTTATACATTTGGTAACATATTTCTCATGTTCCCTCCAAACAATGTGTAAATTCTAATTCAATTAAAATACATTCACAAAGTATATATGTTGTTCGAATCCCTAAATTATCGAGTTGATACTACTTGCAACATCTTCACTTTTTATAAAACCCATTTCAGATCACCATTATAACTAAACTAATGGAATCACTTTTCTTTATAACTAAACTAATGGAATCACTTTTCCAAAAGACATAACTATACTAATTGAATCACTTTCTCAAAACAATATACTTGTTAATTTGATCTTACGAAGATAGCACATAATGTACAATTTCATAGTCACTTTGTAACTGCAGTTTTCCCATTTTAATGAATAGAAAATTGATTATAATACCTTAAATTTTGGACAAAAAATATTATTATTAAGAAAACTAATACTTTACAAATTTCAATTGTATTCAATTGAGAAAATGTGATTTATAAATAAATTTTTTATTTAAAAATCATTTTCCTAATATTAATTATTAAAATCATTGATAATTAATTAATTGACATTGCAAATAATGGATACATTGTAAAAAATGAAAACAACCTATAGTTCTATTTTACATCTTTATTAAAATATACTCTATGGATTTTAATCTCGATTAACTCTTAGTCAAAATATTCACCAACAAAACTAGTAATTTACAAATTTAAATTGTATTGAATGCAAAAAATGTAATTTACTATGAAATTTTTTATTCAAAAATCATTCTCCTACTATTATTTATTAAAATCATTGATAATTAATTAATTGAGATTGGAAGTAATAGACACATTATAAATAATGAATTTTACAAATTGTTCCTACAATCAACTTCCACCTAGAAATTATTGATATTGAAATGCAAAAAACAATCTCCTAATATACACAAATGCTTTTTAATCTTTGCTGCATTGCTTGTCACTTAGTCTCAAAGTCATATTAATTTTTTTTTAAGCATTCCCATACTTAATATGTTTAAAAATTAGTGATACCCTTCTTGAATTTCCTTGCAATTTTGTTTTGAGCCAAGATATGGCTATTAAAGTTCCATTCAAATAAAATTTCAACTAAATTTCTTCAATAATATTAGCTCATTATGGTTGTTCATGGCATTAACACCATTTTTCTCTTTAATATTTTTGTGCTCTTATTGCTCTCTTAAGTCTAATCAATGAAATGTTTATAAAGCCAATTTTTCTATCAAAAATATTTTCTTCTATACTATTACTATATCATTTCTCTTGGGAAATATATTTTTTCTTTAAATAATAAAAAATAAAATGACCCTTTTTTCATACATATTAGAAGAATTCAAGATTAAAGATGAGGTAACAATTGAAGCTTTGCACTTGGAGCTTATAAAAGAAAAAATAGACAATTTCAAAAAATGATGAATATAATATTTCAAAAATGTAAAATATAATCTATTATTATTATTTTTTAATACATTTATTTTCATCTTTCTTAAACACATGTAAATCTAATATATTTCTAATATCTACATAATATTCTCTCTATTTTAATTCTTATTGGAATGAGAATTGAAATCCATTCATAATGTCTTATAGGTTTGATAATACCTCCCTCCTTTAGCTTCATTAATTCATTATGCATTTGTGAAGCAAGGGTTAGGTTAATAGGTCTAGTTTTCTCTAAAATACTTTGCATTTGGGTGGAGGCAAATAGTGTGCTAAAATAAATCATCTCTATAATATTTGAGTTCGATGTATGTACATGTCAAATATTTCTTAAATTTTCTCATTAGAGGTATCAACATTTACATTTCTACTTTTCTATTGACTTCAATTTCTTACCTATGTAGACCTACATAGGTGCTGACTTCGTGCCTAAGTTTAAATCTTCAACATATATTTTTTGAACTAGCTTGCTTCTATTCTTACCCATTACAATTTTCATAATTATAATTATTTTTAAATATAATAGAATTATAAAACAAGAATGCCACTACTTGCATCTTTTTATCTTTTGCTAAAAAAATCAACTAACATATAGTAGATCAATAATCTTGTACTTTAAGCTGTGATAATGATTTGATGCTTCACATAACATTGTTTTGAAAAGGAAAAAAGTAGGTTTTACAGGGACCTGAAACCATGAAGTTCAAACAAACAAAAGATAAGCATAAAAAGTACCAACAACCGAGCAGCTGTCCCAAAAACGAAACGATAGCATCAAAAGACAGCAAGGTCCAAAAAAGGACCACCCAAAAAAACCAGAAAACCAAACACCTCGTTACTCCAAATTATTCAGTAATTCCTCAGCTTCTTTTTCAACATTCTGCATATCCTGTAACCCCTGCTTAAGGATTTGAACCATGTGTGAAGAATTCGGGGTTTTCCTCTTTATGTTTGCTCTGGTACGAGTCAAAATACCTTCACCAGCCGATTTGTTGCTGCCTCTGTTCGCATCCAAATCCACCACCAGCGAACCCTTTTGATTTTTTCAAGCTTTTCCACCATCGCATTTATGATGATTGTATTATGCCTAGCAATCTTGTGGTTATTTGCAACAGTGGCCCTTATGTTTTGTCCAATCTTGGACATATTACATTCAATACTTTTCAATCTATTCTCCTGTAGTTGCTGTCTTTTCCTCGGTAAAGGAATTTCCTGTTCATCATTATCTCTTCTGTCCCAACTGATCTTCGGCTCCAGTTCCATAACCTTATTGTTGAGAACAGTAACACAGCCTTTCAAATCACAAACTTCTTTCTGGGTCCATTTGAGAACGGTAAAAAGACCCTCTGTACTTTTTTCCGCAACACTAACCATTTCCTCAGGCTTGAGCATTTTCAGGGCAGAATTAATTTCATCCTAAATAGGGGTTTCAAAATGGTCATTCCCAACTTGTCGAAGCCTTCACATAACATTATTGTTTACAAACATATTTAGGGAATATATCAATCAAAATATTCATATTCTTCTAAGTTAGACTCCTAATGGAACTAATATGATGTGTTATAATAAGTACTCTAACAATCACGTGATTATTCTCTCATAAATGTTCATCAATCGAACCCTAACATGTTTTTGGTGACTAGTAGATACCCTTTTCAAATGAACAAGGGAATGCATTTAAATACAAAAATAAATAATAAATATTAATAAAATATACATTAATTCAACTCACAATAAGTAGTGAAATTATCAACAATAAGTATATTTAAATTTTAAGTTTTAAGAAAAATAGGATTAAATTCACAACTACATAAGAGTTTGCACATGTAAATTAAATTTCAAATAATGCATAATAAATCTAATAAAATTATAAAACTTCATTTGATACCTCATCTTTAATCTTGATTTCTTCTAATGACGTATGAAAAAAAACTATTTCACTTGATTATAAAAGATCTTGTTGATGATTTTAAGATTCTTATACCTTTCCAAAAATACAAATGCATTTTACAATAATTGAACACATTTTATATTACACTTTATTAACACATTTTATTTTATACAACACTCCTGCACCATCCACCATTCTTTAGATTCTTGCCCTCTTTTAAGTCTACTAAAAATATCGTAGTTAATCCTACAACAGTGCAATCCACCATCCTTTTGATTTCTCCCCTTTTTTAAGTCTACTACAATTACATATTTTTTTTAGTTCACTAAATCTACTTTTTAGTTTAATAAATTATAAAACTATTCCAATAGTTTAAATGATTCATATTAAATTATTTAGTCAATTAAATAAATATTTATAATTTTTTATATAAATAATATATTAAATATTATTTTTATATTGATTAAATAATAATAATTTAGTTAATTATAATTATAAGTTTATGTAGAATTTAAATGTAGCATATAAATATGAGAATATAATAAAATAATAATAAGAGTGTTTAGTTTGATCTTAATGAATAATTTTTTTGTTTAGATGTCAAAAATCTATTTTAAAATATTTAGAATTTTTATCTTTTGTTGTTGATGTAGAAATTCAATTAACCTATAAAAAAGAAGTGATCTTGTAACTAGTGAGAATGATTTGATACTTGTGAGAATATATAAATTAGTAGATTCATATTCTTCAAAGGTATACGAGTGAGAATGATGTGCTATAATAAACAATCTAATACTTATGTTATGATGGTCTCATAAATACTTTATCAAGCAAACCCTAATATGTTCTTTTCGGTGACTCATAGACACCCTTTTCAAATAAATAAGAGAATTTATTTAAATACAACAACTAATATTATATATTTATAGAATATGCATTAAATCAACTATAACAACTAGTAAATAATAGAAAGGTGCTTTGTGTTATAATGGAGTACATCACCTTGGACGAAAGATTTACCAGAGTGTATAGTCATCATTTTGCCATTCTTAACCACTTCCGCCATAAGGTACGACCTCACTACCTGTTATATTCGTTGAGTAATAGCCTTGAGGACCATAAGAATAATCCCAGGAGATACCCTATTCTTCATCTTGGTCTTATTAGGTTAATATATGAACACTATCAAAATATGCCAACCTTATGCAAACCTATAGCCTCCATGGTGTCTGAGGACTATGATACAGACATCGGGGGTTCAGAGAATCAGCCTTGCCAGGAGAGAATTGTTGAAGCCCACTTGTCCTCTGAGATGTTTGGTAAGAAAACCCAGCAAAAAAACCCCAGCTTGCTAAAGCTAACCCTGAGACCTACCCCGATTGCTTTGTCCCCTTAAAGAATCCCGTTCTCAAGGGTTCCCCTGCCAATAAGCTAGTTTCCTACTCTGCTGACTTGTTGGAAGACAAAGCTGATAACCTTGATGCTAGCAGAACTTTTGTGCCCTCCCCTCCTGCTTCTTTCAGAGTTGTTGGTACCAGACTCCCTAGCTCCCCTAACCCGGATGATGTTAACCTCATTTTAGACTGGGTTCAACATGGTGACATTCTTGCTTATGCTAGAAGTGACATTAGTGATATTTTCAGGGTTTTGAAATGGGCCTATCAAGAAATTAATGATCTTAATCAAAGAAATAGGGCTTTGTATAGTAAGTCAGAGGAGCTAGATTTGAAGCTAGCCGCTCTCAGCAACAAAGAAGGAAAATGGAAAAAGAACAGTATGGGTATGGGAGAAGGTGACATTGAGGAAAAGTACAAGTCTCTGGAAGCAAAAATGGTCAAAATTAAAAACAACATGAAAAACATTGTGGAACAAAATCATAAAATGGCTAGGCACAATGCTATCATCATCAACGCTATGTCTGAAAAGCTGGAAAAAATGCAACAGGGTTTGTTGGTGGTTGATCTAGAAGAGAACAAGGACAACAAGAACGAGGACCAAGGGATTTCGAAAAGGACCCGTGCCAACCTTAAAAGGAAAGCGCCCCCTACTACCCAGATGGTTCTGCTTATGGTATCTTTAACGATCTTATCTTAAGTCTGTAAACTTTGTGGTTTCGGGTCCCTGTAAAACCCATTTTTTCCTCTTTCAACAACTAGTAAAATAATAAAAAATAAGTATATTTAAATTTTGAATTTTAAAAAAGAAGGGATTAAATCCACAATTACATAAAGGTTTGCACATGTAAATTTAATTTCACACAATACTTAAAAATCTAAAAAATGAGGAATACATTTTTAACAAGAGAATATTGTTAGAACATGTAAGGCATTATATTCAATAAAAATAATAATATATAGTGAAGGAATAGTTGGCTAGATACTCAAAACAATAGTATCATACTAAATATGGTTCAAGCAGATTTGAAAAACTTTGATAATATGAGGGGCATTTCCTTCCTTATATTTTTTCCATAATATAATTTCCTTAAAATTTGTAAAATGCAATTATTTTATCATAAGAGGCATGAATTTTTTTTGACATTTTCCTCCATTGTATGACATCTTCTTGTAATTATTTGAAATGGATCTTGCAATTTTTTCCATATCATTTTCATTAAATCCATTTGAATTTAAAAAACATTTGATAATAATCCACTTGTGATAGACACTTCTAAATTAGTACTTGAATAAAAATGATTTCATTTTATTGCAAAAGATTTTCCAAAAAACATTTTACTTAATATCAGTTTATAAGATTAAAAAATATATATTGAACATGTCAAATACATATACAAATGATCAAATATATATATTACAAAATCCTATAAAACTATAAAAATCAAACAATATTTAATAAGTGTCAGCATTGTCCATACATAAAGGTTTGCACGTGTAAATTTAATTTCACATAATACTTTAAATCTAAAAAATAAGGAATACATTTTTAAAAGTTATTAATAATAATTTAAATATAAACTACATTTGTATATAAATACATTTTTATATTTTAAATAATATATAAATAATAATCCAAAATACAAGAAGAAAATATAGAAATATACAATTTTCACCATTACAATTATATCTAAATTTAATACAATTATAAACCTTGAATAATCATTTTTAGTTTTTTTTCTAATGATGTATGAAAATAACTATTTTAATTTTTTGTAGTTAAAATTATCTCTTGTTTTTATTTGATTTTAAAAGATCTTGTTGATGGTTTTTTGAGATCATTATACCTTTTCCAATCACTACACATATTTTATAGTTATATATTTTATTAATTGATTTATATGATAGATTGTGTGTGAATTTGCTACCTCTTTCTATATATGAAGGATGAAAATAAATATATATAAAAAAAAAAATATTATATTTTACACCTTTGAAATATTATATTCTAGTCATTTTTAAAAATTAAATATTTTTTCTTCATAATTTTCAAGAATTGCTGCCTCACCTTTAGTCCTTATTTCTTCTATTTCTCTCCTTTTTTAAGTCTACTAAAATTACTTCTGTTTTTAGTTTATTAAATTTTGAAACTATTGGAAGGGTTTAAATGCTTCAATTATTTAGTCAATTCAATAAATGTATATATGTTTTAATATGGTGCAATATATTTTTATAAAGATAACATATTAAATATCTATTGCTATATTAATTATATAATAAAGGTAATTTAGTTAATTATAATTATAAATACAATTTAATGTAGAATTTAAATGTGTAAATAAAATAAAATAAAAATATGGTATTTAATTTTGATTTGAATGATTTTTTTTTGTTTAGAGGTCAAATATCTATTTAACAATATTTATATTTTTTGTTTTTTATTATTGTCTTAAAAAATTCAACTAATCTATAGAAGAGCAGTGATCTTGTTAGTTGCGAGAATGATTTGATGCAAGGTTCATATTCTTCTAAGTTGGATTCCTAATAGACCTTGGGTGATGTGTTATAATAAATACTCTAATGATTTCATTATGGTGCTTTCATAAATGCATTATCAATCAAATCTTAACATGTTCTTTTTGGTGTGTAGAAGATATTATTTTCAAATGAATACGAGAGTCTTTAAATATAACAACCGAAACTACAAATAAAGGGTATCCAATTTGAAACAACCCAACCTGAATTTTGCATTGAACAATCTAGATTTTATAACAGAGTTTGGGAGAATATTAAACTCATTCTCCCCGTTCATCTGTTTCACCCGTTTTTTTCCATGCTGCATTAATGCCTACGATTGTCAGCAGTTTCCAGATTCATCGAGGATCTTTTGAAATACGATTGATTGTCAGCAGTTTCCAGATTCACAGGTCACCTGTTTGACACGAGTGGCTAGGAAATTTTTTTGTTGCCCTTATTATGGCTGGGAATAAATTTTTTATACTACAAAAGTCTCTCCAGCGTTTTGAAATGAAATGAAATGAAATATTTTAATGACGTCCACGAGGCCAAAGAAGCCTATGGGACCCAAGATCAGCACCGGAACAACACACAACACAGCCCTAGACACAATGGAGGTGCCGTTCGAGATCAGCCCTTCGAGAGTGAATTTTGATGATGAAGTTTGCAATTTTGTCGAGTCTTGAATCTTCAAACAAGGTATTTAAATTGTCAACCTGCACCGCATCCCCATAGCTGGCCCGGATGTCTTTATAAGCTGAGCATTCTATGATAAAGTGCCATTCTGTCTCCACCATACCTTCGTTACAAAAGCGGCATATTCTATTTTCCCACTCTTCTTTAGGAACCTCCCACCTACCCGTTTCACACCTAAGATGGTGTGAACTAGTCCGCAATTGGGCTATCAACATTTTTGCTTTCCATTTGATATTCGCTCCTATATAAGCCTTTTCTTCATGGTCCCTTGTGGGATTGAATTCTTTGATATAATAATCCTTTTTACGCCCTGTTTTTTTCGTCCATATACCATATTTAAATTTTTCTCTCACGTAATTTTTTATTTCTCCATTTGTGTTTGGACACTCATGCATCACAATATCCCATTTCTTCATCCACTTGATATTAAGTTTCATCCATGTGTTCTTTCTTCTAGTTAGCTCCTCTTTCATAATTAGCTTAGGCCATCTATGATCCTCCATATTCTGGACCTTCTTTAAGTAGCTTAATAACCGGGTCATCGCTGAGGCCTCCAGAGGAAAAGTACCGGTCTCAGCCAATAAAATTTCATAAGGCACTGCAGTCTTAAGCTTGAGGCTGCATATAATTAGATGTTTTTGTATCCTTTCCACTTGTCTCCATTTCTGATCTGACATGCTGCTGCCCCAGATTTCACACCCATAGAGAATTACCGGAGTAACAAGAAGACCAAAAAGCGTTCTTTTAGTTTTCCAATCCCATAATTCGGCATTTCTACATCTATTTTGCAAAGAGTACAACGCTTTCCAGCCTCCTTGAATTCTTTTTGCTCTACATGTTTCCCAGCTAAGCTTGTTGTGAAAATCAAGCCCAAGGTACTTATACTCATCCTACTTATACTCGTCCACTATTTCCAGTGGCTTGCCTTCAAAGATAAATTCAATCTGCTATTTTTTTCTTCGCAGTGAGAAGATCATTATTTTGGTTTTTGAAGTGTTCACTTGCATCCCGACCTCTTGACAAAACGTTTCAAGGGCCTTCAAATGTTTTCTCAAATCAAGCGCAGTTTTAGCAATTAATATGAGGTCATCGGCATATAACAGTAATTTTATTACAAAGTTGGCCAAAAGGATGCCTTCCCCACCAACCTTGTCAATCCATTCTTCCAGCTTATCAATGTAAAGCCCAAATAGCGATGCGAAAAATTAAATGTAAACCCAACCTTTGAAATTAATATTTTTGAAAAATTAAATTATTACTTATTGCCCAGGAAAGTACGATGTCAGATCTTCTCCACTCAATAAAGTAAGTTCATATATGGCCAATAGATATTTTTGGCCACCAGCTTTTTTTTTAAAAAGATTTGACTGCCTATTAGGATGGCTTGACTGCATTCGATGGAAATAAATGCTCCTTGCCACCTTTGTACGTGCTCCTGTAAATATCACCTTATGTTTATCCAGATTACCTTTCACCGACTTTTGAAAGCTTTAAATATCTTACGAGCCCTTTGTTAATCTCATTCCCATTTACCTGCGATTTCTTGGAGCTTGTTATCTTTCTTCAGCAATATTGAAACTGTATTCTTGCTGCAGGTACTTTCCTGACACTGCACACAGCTTTCATGTTTTTGTTGTATTCATATTGAAACTGTATTCTATCTCCACTTAATTTCATCAATATAGATGCTATGAATGGATTACAGCAACAGTTGTACAAGTGCGATTCTACTTCGTTTTTGTTTTAAAATAATTTAGGTAACCTCACAAGCAGTGTGAATATTGCCCTTTGCCCTAATGTCAAGCAATATAATTTTAATTATTTACTATTTGCCCTATAATTCACTTGCATTGAGAATTTTTACCCTTTACCCCAATTTCTTTACTGTGAACAATAAAACAAATCCGTTAGTTGTCAAAAGAATTTGCCTCTTGGAATTATTTTCAAAACTGTTTCAAAACCTCTCAGCATTGAAAATAACTGGCCTTTTGAGATCAGTTTGACCTTAGTGCTGTAGTTA
The DNA here is from genome assembly GCA_007258455.2 of Sequoia sempervirens. Classification (NCBI taxonomy): domain Eukaryota; kingdom Viridiplantae; phylum Streptophyta; class Pinopsida; order Cupressales; family Cupressaceae; genus Sequoia; species Sequoia sempervirens. The sequence goes on along the minus strand of VDFB02172897.1, from coordinate 2,025 downwards.
TTCTTTTCATTCTAAATTATTTCAAGAATCTGGTAGTTGTGGAAAAAACCCTTCAGAAATCTGTTAGTTGTGGGGAAAAATTATGTCTGGCCTGTGTAATTTTCTCATCATCTGCGCTCAAAGTGCGAGGGGAGCCCCCATTTTTTGGAATGAAATTTACACCGAAACCGTCAGCCTTATTTTACTCTAAACTTCAAAATAGAAAGTTAAAACTGTTTTAAACTGTTAATGTTTTTCCCTTAGAATAGTAATTACATAGTATAGATTTACACTATCATTAATAGATATTATGTAGCATGTGATATAGTCAATACAGAAATTCAAGAATTTCTACATTAAAACTAACTATAAACAACTATTAAAATTAAGAGTGTTTTTTTATTAAATATAGCTGGATTACATACAAGGAGTGTTTGTTACTGACACTGCATATAAATCACATAAAGTAAACTTCACCGCATAAAATGTACAAGGACGATGTAGACAGAATGTACAATTTTTAAATTGTATTGAAAACATATACAGTTCATGGATAACAATATGTTGTTATCTTTTACATTGCTCTCTAATCTGGGTGGGTTGATCTTCAATGCTCAAGATTGGCAGTGTGGAATATGGGGTGATGAGGAAAGGCGTCGAGATGGGAAGTGCGGCCTTGCGGAAAAGCAAGGTCTTTCCCTATCAATTCCCACTTTTTTCTCACCATGTTAAACGCCAAAGCACTCGGACTGAGCTGAGTGATTATGCACACCCACTCCTCCACTCCACAACATATTAATCTCTCTGATACGTCACCTGATGTGGAAGAAGCCATGAATTTTAGCCCTATATAGTTGTGCTGGAATAAATCAGCTGTAGAGACATAATTCAGTTATGCATAAATAATTAGCTAGACAATAGGGGAGAGGACCCAGTACCTGAGCATGTTTCAATAGTTGTGATAGTAGTTGTTTATATAATGCTCAATATTTTTATCAATATTGGACCAATAGTTACGACTTTAAAGTTGTTAGTGTTGATGATGACTACCAATAATTAAACAAAATGTATTCCTTTGATCTAAAAAGCAACCAATTATTTGATTCCACATCAACGCTTAATAAAACATGCTGTGAATGCACAAGTATTGGTCTCACTTTTTTTTTGGGCTTTTTTGGACACCTTGACAAAAAGCATGCTGATGTGGCCCTGAAACCTTAGTTATAAGCAGAGGACTTGCCAAGTAAGTTGCTGTAAAAAATTGGGAGTGATTTGAAATTTCCAAGTAGGATAATTAGAAGCGCGAAGTTAGGGTGCACAACTACTGGGTCTTCTTCCCTAAAGTGGCAGGCATGGATAAGAACAAATAAGTTGTGGAGGTGTATGTCAGTTATGTTCTAATGCATTTAGTTGCATAACGATAATTATATAATTTACTCATAAATTGTGCGGTCAAAAGATTTGTAGTGAGTTACAGTCAATTAAGTAGAGATAATTAGAAGTTACAATAAATTGACCCAATAGGTGGCACAAGGAATTTCAAGTAAGCCATACTAAGGCCTTGATCCTGCAGGAGCTCTAAAAGGTTTTTAAGCCTCAAATAAAAACGTACGTTTGAAGTTCTCAAAAAATATCTTGTCATTTTATGCGCTACCCAAAACAAAAAATGCTAATTTTAAATTGCAAAACGGTTCTATTTTAAATTATTTTTCTTATTTGGCATGTATTTACTGAAATTTCAGAAACTTTTTTTTTAAATTTTAAAGCCAAAATAGATGATAGCGAAGATGTATTTCGAGTATTTCAATTTATACTGCAGATTTTCTGTTTGTTATCAGCTTCCAGCATAGTTACTTAATCCAGATCTGTCTGGAATTTTTTGGGCCAGAATGAAGTTTTGTGTGTGTTTTTAACTTTTTTTTTTAGTTGTGTTTTTATTTGTTTAGTATGCTTTTTGCATTTTTGTTATGATTGCTATATGCGGGATGCACCCAACAAGATTTTGAATTAAAAGAACTTGGTATATATGACATACTAATACTAATA